>JAIXMH010000034.1:0-302654 GCA_025528865.1 Pilobolus umbonatus
ACCATAGGAAGTACATAGCACAAATAAGTGACTCACTTGAAAAGAATGATCAACTACCAAAGCATTCATATTGCACTTTGAAAGAATCTATCATCAGGCTACCTATGAAATCAGATATAGTAGTGAATATAAGACAATACCCAATAGCTTATGCTCTAAGACCCATGGTGAGCGAAACAATCCAAGATTGGGCTGAAAAGGGTATAATAAAGCCTGCCCCTATCAATACACGTTTTAACTCACCCTTAACTATTGCATCAAAGAAGGATGCTAACGGTGAAAAGACAAAGCACAGAGTATGTATAGACCCAAGACAGTTGAATAGGCATCTCCCTATGGATAACTTCCAACTACCACTTGCATCAGAGATATTTGAAAGACTAGCAGGATGTGTAGTGTTTAGTTCATTTGACTTGGCTCAAGCTTATATGCAATTCCGCATTCATGAGGATGACCAAGAAAAGACGGCATTCTCATTCAACTTCAATCAGTGGGTATTCCAAAGATGCCCATTCGGATTAAGAAATTTACCGGGTAACTTCATGCGAGTTATGATGATCGTCATAAAAGATCTACCCTTTGTCCATGCTTTCCTTGATGACTTAGTTATTGGAAGTACTGACATAGAAACACATATTATCCATGTTAACCAGTTAATACAAAGACTGACTGAAGTTAACTTAATATTGAACCGAGAAAAGTGTTCATTCTTCCAACGTAGTATCTATCTACTAGGATTTGTAATATCAGCTACTGGCCGTAGAATAGACCCTAGAAAAGTATGTAATGCCATGAATTGGAAAGTACCACGTACTGGCAAACAAGTGCAAAGTATTATGGGAACAGTTAACTACTTCAGGTCGTTCATTCCAAACTGTTCTGATCTGTGCGCTCCTATTGACAGACTGCGTAATGAAAAAGATATTACCAAGTTGTGGGGACCCATCCATCAAAGAAACTTTGACTGTCTAAAAAAGATTTTATTATCAAATACAGTGTTAAGCCACGCTGACCTCACTAAGAAATTTTATGTCTCCGTCGATGCATCTAATTTTGCCATCTCAGCTGTGTTAACACAGAGAGATGAAAAGGATCGTATTAAATTGATCAGATTTATGTCTCGATCACTCTCTAAGTCTGAAAGGAATTATTCAACCACAAAGCGTGAGTTGCTAGCAATAGTATTTGCATTAAAGAAGTTCCATTGCTTCCTATGGGGCCGTGAATTTCGGCTATTTAGTGATCATCGATCATTGACGTACCTCCATACACAGCCTCAGCTAAACCCTATGCTTACCAATTGGCTGGATACTATCCTCGACTATCAATTTGATGTCGTTCACATCCCGGGTATTCACAATGTACTACCCGATGCATTGTCTCGACTCTATCCTCCCGAATTTCGTCTGGGGGAGAGTGAAGTTCTATCAACTAGTACTCAGTTGACACAAACTCAAAGTAGTAGTAAAAAGAGAAAGATCACCTCCATAAGTAAGGATAAAAAAAACAAAATAAGTAAATATGGTACTGGTAAAACAAAGAACCTAATAGCCAAAAGAAAGATCAATCATTTCAAAGAGAAGTTTCCACAAGACGATACGTCAAGCGATAAAAATATATACAGAACATCTGTAACAGAAATTGATTACATTACACCACCAGTTAGTGAAAGACAGACCTTATTAAGAGAAGTACATGAGTTCGGACACTTTGGTGGTGAAATCATGGTTAAAGAACTACATCAAAAAGGATTACGCTGGACATCACTCATAAATGATTGTCTAGAAATAGTCAAGGGCTGTCTAAATGCCAGAGGTATAACATTGCTACAAAAGGATATAACTGATGAATATATGAGTATATTCAACTTCAAAAAATAAAAGAAAAAGCGTAAAGGAGACAGATAAGTTCATCAGACCGAAAGAAAGATTGATTGCTCTTTATTATTACAAAATGGATGAGAGTATTTATATTAAAATGTTATACGGAGAATGGATCTTGAACATACATGAGTGTGTGAATTGACATGATCCAATTACGGATGTCAATACAGGGGAACAACCTATCAAGTGTCAATCAGGAAGAATGTAGGATGAGACCATGAGGATGATCTGATCTGAGATGAATACATATAAGTCTTCTAATGAATCGTAGCCCATCTATTGGATACTCTTGTTACTCGGCATGGCGTGTTTAAAGAAGTATTAATTGGGAAGATGTATTAGAGGATTTAAGGTATTGATCATTAATGAATCGGTATGAAAGTAGCTTATATTGAGCGGATCAATATACTAATTGCATTGACTTCCAATTATTTCCTTATGAGTTTATGTACTCAGATTTTGACACTAGTATGAATATGAGATTGTCGATTTAGGTAATACAATTAAGGTACCATTGTATGACAGTTGAGATAGAACTACAGATGAGGATCTGGATAGATTCTGATACAACAATGTGCAGATATGCTTAAAAAAATAAATAAAAAAACAAGTATATACAATTAAAAGTGTTGTATATTTTATTGACCCCCTTTTCATTATGGGAGCAAAGTACCGGGTATTTATATAGGAAATCATCTAGCTATTGTGACTATGATCTGAGTGGAATCCCCATCTGAGATCAGTGAATTGAACCACTCATAAGAGTATAGAACAATAGAACTAAGTATACGTTGTCACATCGAATCTCCTGAGGATAATAGAATAGTGGCTTATTACAATATCTTCTTAGAATGATACCGGGATCCATCTACTGTCAATAGCCTTATATGGTCATTTATTATGTGTGTTCAGCACACATGGATCAAACATTCATCAAGCAGATTCATACAGCAAGACATCTCTGTCTTCTATACATGGTCTATCTGATGAATCAGCATCTGTCAAATACTTTAGCCGCTATCGTCACTATATCTTATGATTCAGGACTCTGATTTGTTCCTGGATAAACTTACACTGTTTCTATGACCATCGATAAACCAGCGATCTGAATCAATCACCAGTAATCCACATAACTGGAACCACCTGTCAGATATATAACTCAGCAACCTTAATCTGGTAGATCTATCAATCCTTCCATTTTCTTATAAATAGTCTTTGTTTGTTTTCATGAATAAAGATTGGAATTGTTTAAGTGTCTGGTTTAATCCATATAGTCTCTTAACTTTTATTCATTGTGTCTTACTGTTACTTTTACTATAAGATACATCAATAGGTCGAATTCAACATCGAGATGTTTCTTTTATATACAAAAACAATAGTTCCGCTGTGTTAGAAGGTGCCATTCTACATGTTCGCACACCAAAAGAAGCACAACGGAAGACAATCCAATTAGGCGCGCTATTGAATACTGAAGAAATGGAATGCTGTGTAGTTACAAGCACTACGGATGAATGAGTAGTTGTAATGGCACCAATTGTCGATGAATTGGCAGTTTTATACGCAGTCAATTAGGCTGTAGAATTGAAAATAATTAGTGGTTTTGAGACAAGAAGACGCAATGTTTGGTTGGAATTCCGTCAAAGTGGTGTCAAAATGCTCCCGTCTGGTGTTTATACCACAATGTAATTGGGAGTCTCGGCCTTCTTTCACTCGTTTACCCGCGATTGTAAGCCAATAGAATAAACAATTGGTAGTCTCTATGGTGTACTCAATTGGTGTATGTAACGACCTTTTAACAGAAATATACCGCTGTATTGTATCTCAATTCAATCATTATTAAATAGGAACACAAAAAGTCATAATTATTATGAGAATAATTTTTTTTATTTATTAATAGAATCAAATAAACTATGGACGAGAAATGAAATAAGGATAAACATTAAATAACCATGAACTGAAGCATTTGATTATTGGGCCACTTTCAGTGATCATTGATAGACAGTTATCTATAAGTGGAACACAGTAAAAAATGAGATCAATGAATACTAGAGACGACGATAGTTATGATGATTACCTCGATACAGTTATATGTGGGCATTCCTATAATAAATAGGGGATGGATGCTTTTATTTGTATACATTACCTTAATATACTCATTGTACTAGTAATATAGAAGAACAGGGGTCAGATTACTGTGTATATCTATTATATTCCAATAGTAAATGTTACCTTTTATCTGGAACCAGGGGGTGTAGAACAGCACACCTAAGATAGAAGAGAAAATAGATGTTAGAGTCTTTTCACCCTTATGGTTTTATCATACTAACTTATACACATGGGAACAACCAAGCTAGACATGCCTAGAAAAGAAGAATGTTAATAATGGGGACAAGTAGACATTTCAAATCTTATTACCTCTCATTATAAAATCATACCCTCATTAGCCAACTAGCATGTACATGTACACTATATGAACGGCAGTAATTAATAATCTTGTAACATAAATATAAAGACAAAGCACATATTCCATGGACTTACAAGATTAACAACAAAAGAGATAGAAAAAGAAGAGGGAATAAAAATTTTTTTTGTTTATTTTATTTAGAAATAAGAGAAGCACAGTTTGAACTCCACAAAGATCTTCTATTTATATATACAATTAGTGTCTGACAGAAGTACAATGCACAAAAATGATTTACCTTCTATTGTCTGGCATTAGACAACCTCTGTTCAATAAAATAATGATAGAATAATATAATTAGTATAAATAGAGGTATTGTATTCATTGTAGCTTACCGCTTCTCTTCTTCTCTGCACCTGCCTCTCACTCTTCATGGCTTCTTGGAGCAGGGTTCGAGCAGCCCATTCCTTCTTACAATGGTAAATAGGATACCCAAAGGTGGCTATTACTCCCTCAAGTTTGAGAGAGTAATAGGCTTGATGACGATCAGGTATCTCACCCCAGTAGGTTGCCATTACACCTTGTTGTTTCATGACAACTCTACATTGTCTTGTCATTGCATGGAATTGCTTTCGTACAAAATCCTTGGTCTCCTCCCTAATCTCTCTACCTCCATTATCGAGTTTGTAGAGATAGGCAATCAGCGCATTTAGCCTGACTGCAGGGGTTGGAGACCTATTTGTACGAGTGGGTACAAATCCACGCAAGGCTTCCTCAAGGGTTGGTGGGATGTCCCTTATACCTCGAAAATCAGGGAATGTCACCAGTCTAGTGACCTCCCTCTCATCTCTAATGATGTCCAGCCCTATTAAAACATTTTAGAAACTACATTGTTATAAATTGTAAAATAACATACCTCTTGTGTCTTGTACAAGCATCCCATCAATGGTTGGTGGCTGTACACCCACACCGAGTTGCTCCATGATGAGATTCATACCTTGCTCAATGGCTGTCAGTCTTCGAGATACAGAATCCTCGTTGTCGGAAGCATTGCTATTGTTATTGTTGTTATTGTAATTGTTCATGATGGATTATTCAGAGGAATCAGAAGGAGATATGGATTGATTAATCCATTATGTTCTTAAATAATTGAATTTATAACAGAATCTGACATTATTACTATTTTTAGATTATGTATTGATGAACCGTATTGGAATTAAATGTGACAAGTATTGATATGAACATTATAAATTATGATATTAATTAGGAGTACTATGAAATAGATACTCTATCAATTAATAGGTTAAATACTAGTTATACTACCTGTAAACATACCCTTTAATATTGTTTTAAAGCATGTATGATCATTGTTCTTAGTGGAGTCTTAATAATAAAATCCTTATTAGGAATATATAAATCTTTAACATGCTGTATCCCATCAACAGATTATCTATTTGAATAATAAAATATCCTTATACAAAGATCGAACGGAATTAACATCTTTATCACTATACACATTCTACTAGCATTAAACACATCAAATACCTATACCTGACTTATCCCATATATACCCAGACGTTGTTTAATTCTTTACTCAGTTTGGGAACATTCAGAATTCAACTTCATTGATCTGGGAATCCAATTGACAGGTAACGTTATCTCAAATTTAACAATTCGAATATGTCATAATCTGGTATACTACGGGATAACTGATAAATATATGAGTATATTCAACCTCAAACATCAAAGACAAAGTGTAAAGGTGACTAATGATTGGAACAGACCAATAGAAATATTTATTATTTTTTCTTATTACAAAATGAATGAGAGTATGTTATACGAAGAATTGAATTTTAAACTTAACTGTATGTGTGAACCGACAAGGTCCAATTACGGATGTCAATAGAGGGGAACAACCTATCCAGAGTCAACAATAAAGAATGTGGGATGGGACCGTGAGGATGATCTGATCTGGGATGAATACATATAAGTCATCTAATGAACCGTAGCCCATCCATTGGGTACTTTTGTTACTCGGAATGGTGTGTTTAAAGAAGTATTAATTGGAAAGATGTATTGGAGGATTTAAATATTAATCATTACTGAATCTGTATGAAAGTAGCTTATATTGAGCGAATCAATATACTTATAGCATCGATTTCTAAATTATTTCCTTATTAGTTATATATACTCAGATGTTGATACTTGTATGGATATGAGATCGTCGCTTTAGGTAATACAATTTAAGGCACCATAAAATGACAGTTGGGATGGAACGGCTTCTAGAAAACACAAAAACAGTCCTGTCGTTTTGAGCTCATGAATAAAAGAAACCAAATGTCAAAAAATACTTGGTTCCTCCTTCTTATTTTTTTTCTACTTTTACGCATTTCACTTTGATTCTTTCTAAAATGTTCAACCAATACAAAAAACAAAAAACTACTGATGTTACGAGAGACCAATCATTTGAATGCGACAAGTGTCCCATGGTATTTCAGTCAGCCAAGTCCAGAACAAATCATAAACGCTCTCATACAGCAATGGAACTGGCAGAAGAAGTGTGTACCTCTGAGCTTTCTGTTGATTCAGCTAGTACAAGTACAACTAGGGTGCCAATGGAAGCAGTAGATGATTGTGATGAAGGTATATACCATATAGTATCAATGATTTTATATAATAAATATACTTTGTACTTACCTGTAACCATTAGCAGAATCAACTTTTGATCCATTCGTCAAAAGAAGTTATAAGACCTCTTGCAACTATAATGATGATATCCCCGGACATGTATACGAACAGAACGTTATAACCGATAATTCCTTCACCAAGTCCGAACTACTCAGTATTTACATCTCTGATCTCGCATCTGTATTTGGTTTGTCAAAGGAATGTCGCCGTCAAATAGGAAACATTGTCCAGACTGCCATAAATATCCATAAGGAGCTTGCTAAAGGTATATTAAACTACTAGTAATCCAGTTTGTATTTACTAATATTACCTTTATAGAATACAATCCAAGAATTTTGAGTGACGATCGAGTGAAGACGTTACTGAGAGAAAAAACATTGGTTCGTGCTCATGAGTACGATGTGTGCTCAAACGGGTGTAAACTGTTTAATTTAACAGAAGATGAAGAAACCTGTCCCCACTGTCAGACCGAAAGATATAAGCCAAGTACAGAACCTTCAGCATTGGTACCCAGCTGCACAATGAAGATGATGTCCGTCGGTGATCAGTTGGCCAGGTTATTATCAAACGATGAAGCGAGAAAGATGTTGCAGTACAGGCACAATCGTACTGAAACTCCTGGGCACATAACAGATTACTTCGACAGTGAGAACTATAAGGCTTTAAAAGCAGCCAACCTTTTTATCTCACCAGATGATATTGCTGTCATATTATATGTTGATGGTTTCGTAACTCAAAAGAAGAGCAAGCAACCTTTAGCAATTGTGCATGTTTTGGTATTGAACTATGACCCATCACTTAGGTAAGTTAATCAATTAGACATTACGAATCTCCAAACCATGTTACTTACATATTTCTACATAGATATACAGATGAATATATGTTCCAACTTGCCATAATCCCAGGAAAAATTGTTGATCTTGATTCATATATGCTTCCAATTGTTGATGAGATCAAAAGTTTGGGTGAGCATGGGTTGATAGTGAAGAAGTATACTGGCGAGATAATTAAGAGCAGAGTTCATTTGATCATGGCAACTGGTGATATCCCCCAGGTAAGTCTATTGTTTGGTGAACAGTATAATTATTATCAAGATCCTAATCGTACATCAAATAGGTATCAAAATTTGCTCATCATCAAGGCCATAGAGCTCTTCATGGTTGTCGGATCTGTTCTGTGAAGGGTGAAGGTACTTCTAGTAACCAAGGCTCAAAGTACTATAAAGACCATAAGGCAAGCATGAGAACTATTTCCGATTTTGTCGAGGGCAATGAGGTAAACTAGAATATACAATATTTTATATTCACTTTCTTATTAATCAATTACCAATACATAGGCAACACAGATAACAGCACCTAGTATATTCGCCAGTCTACCCACTTTTAATGGCTCATCCTTTTTTGGGTTGGATGAAATGCATTTGCTTGGACAAGGAATTGGAAGATTCATCCTTAATTTGCTGGTAGAAGTAAACAAGTCACCAAGGACCCATCACATATTTTACTACACTGACGAGAATGGTAGTCCAAACATTGAAAACTATACATTCAAAGTGAATTTCCGAGAGTTGATTCAAGCCGGTAGACTGATAGAGAAATCAAGAGGTTTTATACCTGTATCATTCCAAGGCAGCTGGGATAATTTGATTGGAAACACCGGAGGTGCGAGAGCAATTGATTTCCTCGACTTTCTGCTATATGTTGTTCCCACATTGATTGTTCCATTATTCCAAAGAAGTAAAGTGAGGCTTGCATTGTTAGATCTGGTAAGAGGCTGTGCCATTGCTCTGCAATGGGAACTAACCAACGATATGATCACTGAAATGGAAACGTAAGTAAACTTTCAAAATGATATTTGCACAGTAACTTACTTTGGTTTTTTAGATGTTTTTCCAAGTGGCATAAGTTTTTGAGAGAAGAGATAGATGCCAAACGTCTTTCAAACTCTGTATTTAAGCCAAATAACCACTATCTGCAGCATATAGGCTACATAACCAGAAGAAATGGATGTATGAGGGTGTACAGTGCGCGGTCGATGGAGAGGACAATTGGGAAATACTCGAAACTAATCAAGAGTACAGTTTTCAGTGGGAAAAACGCTGGAAACATTGTGGAGAGACTTGCTACTCGTAGCATAGTAAACTTCTCTCTGGATATGAATAATCTCTTGGATATTGTTGGACCAACAAAAACATCACTTGACGACTTTTTGGAACTCCCAGAACATTCAACTCACAACTTTCATCATCAGCTCTGGAGTCCATTCAGCTCTGCTAATATTGCATCTGATCAGCCAATAGAGTTTGTTTCTGGTGAAGTTATTAGAAAAGAGTTGAAGAAGTACTATCTGCGGTCTGCCTCTCCCTCTCTTTCAAATATGAATATAGATATCTCTGCTCGTGCGTTAATAGACACCCATGTATATAGTTCATCAATGTATCGAAGAATCAGAAACGAATATCGCCGTGGTAACCACTATATATTGTTCCATACTACAATGAATTCGTAAGTACCAATTTATTAGTAACTGTCAATTCAGAAGCTTATCTTACTTATTTTCTTTTAGTTCCTTCTGCTGGTACGTTGGTTCGGTAAGGTTTTTCTTTTCTCATAACAACTCTTTAAATGAAAATGACCAACAGTTCCTTGTTCTGGTGGAAGTTATGAAAAAACATTCTGCTACTTCTTATGATTCCTCGATTCCCTTGGTAACAATGTCCATACCACCGCAAACACCACGATATGTTGTTATAAGTCTAAATGATATTAAGTATCAAGTTGGCTTAGTGCAATCATCGGTCAACTCATTAGAATTCAAGGTTGTAGCACCATATTACGTCTTCCGTAACAATATAAAACTTACTGCTGGGAAGCTCAGTAACATCTAATAAAACAATAAATACTTCTTCCACTTTACTTTAAAATTACCGTGTGTTATATTCTTCTTTTGTGTTGTATCTATATACTTCTTCTGATATGCGACTGGTAGCAAGATTGGTGTTAGATCAAGTGAGTCTAATGTATTATTTGATTTATCTGGTAGATAAAACTTATATAAAAACAAAAGGGAATTGATAGAACTCAATAAAAGGGTATGATCTTTATTACAGTTAAATATAGGTACTCTTATATAGTTATTTGGAAATATGGTTTTATAAGCTAAGGGTATGTAGCCTATCCTTAGATAAGGAGACTACAATACAATTTCTATATGAACAGGTGATGATAGCCAGTAAGAGTAAAGGGATGTATATCCATTACTCATGATTACCAGTGTATGTGGTTATAAGGGAGTTAGCTTGAGGAGCTTAGTACAAGATGATGTAGTTTGTCCGGATAAGCAATCATGTTTACTTGCATGACGAGTGTTTTTCTTATAACAGTTCCACTGTTACATTCAAATCATTTTATCTTTCATTGAAACTCAGGGTTAATACCAAGTTACCGGATTGTGAGTTATAATCAAGGTCAGACTTTATTTATCGCACCAATATGCTGTATGGATACATCATTATTGATTATTGCTGCATGATGTTGTTTCATCACCGTTTATAGCTCATAGATAATTATATTATATAAAAATAACCTGGGAAAATATAAAGGGAACTTGAAAACAAAAATAATCGAAATGCGGATATTGAATAATAAAATAGATGATAATTGTTGTCTATCGACACCCTAATTAGTGTACACAACTAATTCTGTTTTAATGGAAAATTATGATAATAGAAAATGGTATATTTTATGATATAAATGACATTATTCTTCTCTAAAAAAGCACTCAATCGATAAATATACCTTCATTGAACATATACAATGCACTTTAAATACAAAGTATCAACTTTTATTTTTTTGCCCATCTCCACAATGATTACTAACCAAAAATGAAATCAACATCATTGGCTGGAAGATCACAATTGGTGTATTAATCCCAATTTACCCCGTCTACTACTACACATTCATCCGTAGTGAAGTCTAAACCAATTCATTATCAACTCAGCACACTTAAGAGTATCATTACCAGTAGATCACTCCTTGTTCCTCACCTACTTAAAGCCAGGAACAGGATTTTCAGATAGTGCAAGCCCCTAGCACAATAGCTAATTGGGTACAACATCACATGCTACAAGCAGGAATAGACCCAGCCTATAAAGCTCACTCAATAAGGTCAGCTGCAAGTACAAGGCAGTAGAAGTTGGAATTCCAATCATCAAAGTAAAACAACATGCTAACTGGAGCATAGAATCAAACACTTTTGAACAATATTATTACAAGCCAACTATACAGAATCAAAACAGTTCACAGATACAAAATACACTTTTTACATTTAATACAAACGGAAAAGATACCACTTCGGATTCCGAAGCGAAGGCAACCAGTATTGAGTTAAGTATGACACCCAATACAACAGTTGCCGAAGCAAAGGACGAAGAAGTGGTAATAGCTACCCTCCCATGGTACAAAAGACTATTCGAACTGTAATATTATCCCACACCATTACCACTTCACTATGAAAATATGAATGAAAAAAGGAAAAAAAAAAAAAAAAAAAAAAAAAAACAATTTTTTATATACACATCACAATGCTAGCTAGAAAGATATGGAGAAGAAGAGAATATAATCTCAAATTAAATTAAGAAAAATAAAAGCGTGGCTCTGAGAGCTATTACCACTTCTTCGTCCTTTGCTTCGGCAACTGTTGTATTTACACTGCAAACTACATACACACTCTATAGACACTCGGTCCCCCCATTTTTATTTCGTTACGTAACGAATTTTTTAATTTCCGAAATTACACTGTGGATTTACACTGCAAATAGCAAATACCAAATAGGGCGTGTACCAGGTATTCCCCGTAGACTCTGTATCAAGATTTATCCTTTATTTATGAAGAACTTGACTCTTTTAATCTGTAAGTGATTGGAATATCCCCATTCGACTTCATACTACGCTTTACAGACGCCAATGTCATGGTGGGTGTCAACACTGTTTCATTACATAAGAGCTCAATACTTGATTCATCTTCCATCTGAAGTTTATCAGCAATGTATTGGCCTAGTTTTCTTATTCTTAGGATTCTATTGGCTGATAATCGATTATTCAATCTAACAAAAAGGAGTGAGTTCGTTTTGTGACAAAGAAAGAGTGATCATCTTTATTACCCGCCTGGCAATTCATTCAGTTTGGATGAGGGATCTGGTTTCAAGGAGAACGTCAACTTGACTGCCTCCTTCACTGGTATTTTATTCTATTCATAAACAGTAAGTTCAAGTAGACCAACGATTTTTAGAAAATGAACTTACATAGAGTAAATAGGAGAGTAACCATGGTGGTGCTACTTGTATAATAGTGTCTGCATCATCACCTGTTGATTCCACTGTGCCTCGATAGAGATCTATGCCTGTAGATGCTTCAGCACTTTCTTCTGCAATAATAATCATAGTGGATGGAGGGATATTCAGAGGTGGGAATTCGTCTCTTTTGGGAGGTGTATATTGGTCATTTTTGGTTTCTGGTTCGACCGGTGTACTTTCTTCGGGTGTCTGTTTACTTGTAGACTGGAAGAAAGAAGTGAGTGTAGAGTTTAATGAGCTTATGTTTAAAATCTCACCTGTGATGGTTCTGGTACTTGTTTTTCTTGGTCTCCTGTATCCAATTTATCTTCCAAAGATGGAATACGTGTTGATTTTGCCTTTGAAGATAACGTCTTCAATCTATTCATGAATGTACCACTTGAGGGTGACAGAGGGGATAATGGAAGAGCGACAGGGAGTGGTGGTTGTACTGTTGACTCAGGTTGACTGCTGGGAAGGTGATGTGTAGTTGAGAAATAATCCATTTGCATCGTAGTGACTGGGGCTGTAGGAAAGGGTTGATTGAACTGGGCTGCTTGAGGTGAAGAAGGTAGGTAGGGTGACTGTTCAGCAT
The DNA here is from genome assembly GCA_025528865.1 of Pilobolus umbonatus. Taxonomy (NCBI): domain Eukaryota; kingdom Fungi; phylum Mucoromycota; class Mucoromycetes; order Mucorales; family Pilobolaceae; genus Pilobolus; species Pilobolus umbonatus. The sequence goes on from JAIXMH010000034.1 coordinate 12,900, forward strand.
TCGTTGTTACTGCTGTGGATGGCATTTTCAGTGTTTCTGTCAGTATTTTGGGTACAGTGACTATACTGGGTGTCATCTTCTCTAATGCGGGTCTCTCTTCTGTTCGTATCTTGATAGATTCTGCTTTACTTGCATGATCATCACTGAGCCTTGTTTCACCATTGTTCTCATCCTCAAGTTCTTTGTCGACAAAGTGCTTGAATAAATTAGACAGCACCCATTTACCCACATTCACTACAAACATAGGTTAGATGAGTCCGAGAGTGTAAAGAAGCCCTGTGTCTCTACTTACATCTCTGGTCTTCACGCACTTCATAGTCACTAGGTAAGTCCATTTCATCGGTATACATCTCACAATCAAAGCAATTGAACTCATGTAACTGAACTGTGATAGTCTGAATAAAGCAGATCAATCTCTCTCTCTTACTCACACATAATACATAATAGACTTACTCCAATCTTTGTATCCACTGAACACCATGAAGGAAAACATTCACGACTATTCAACTCCTGTGCCACTTCATCAAAACTGCTCTTTCCAAATGTCTTGATCAACTTACACTAGATAATACAGTCAAAGTTGTTTACACACACACATCTATCTATCTATCTAGTTATTTACCTCTGCTAAATCCCACATATTTATCACTCCATGTGTATCCTTTGTCAACACATGTCTTCTATCAGATAACACCAGATGGGATATAATGCCAGGCTTACCTACCCTTATCTACTTTAGAAACAACAGTACCTATTCCATGATCCACGTTTAAATACCTTCAATCACATGATCAGGTGTTGTTCTTAATGGAACGAGTATATCTACATCTGCTACTTCTTCTTCTTGATAACTGACAGGAATAGAAAGAATAGATCCAGCATACATAGTCAATGAATCACTCGCAATAAATGAATCTGGTCTTTGTGATGAAAAAGGTGCTTTTGTAGAAGCCAGCTTGACTAATGAGAAAGGAGGAATGTCAGGGATGAGTGATGGAGGTAGATTCTGTCGAATATCCAGTGGAGGAACAGATAACTTGATTCAAGAAAAAAAGAGAATGAATAACAGATAAACACACACACACACATATATTTCTCTTTTACCCATCTGTTGATACTTGAATTCGAAGTGGCTGTCCATACATAAGTATCATCCAGAGCAGTAATCTAGTCATAGAGAGTGTTCAATCCTTTGTTATAAAGCACACACACTCTCTCTCTACTTACTTTGGCCACTCCAGCATTCTCTTTAAACAGGGCAACACATTCACTCTCTCCATCATAGACATCTTCTCCTGATATCTCTGTCTTGATCACTAACCCATCCCTTGATCCAGAATAGAATACTTTGAGATCAGGATGATTGGAATAGAGTGACCATACTGAATCAGGGTGTGTTTCATAAGTAGTCAAACATCGTTGGGCTTTTACTGACCATAATTTGATAGTGGAATCAGAAGAACCAGATAATATCTAAAAGAAAGTGTTAAATTGTAGTTTCCACACACACCCACACACATCTCTTTTTACATAGTGTCCATCATCACTCATCAGTAATGCACGAATATTGTCTGTATGACCTGTCAGTTTAGATATACGTTTTCCAGATCGTGGATCCCATAACCTCACTACTTTCTCTGGTGATCCAGAAGCTATCATGGATCCACTGGGATTAGTAGCTATGGAATAAATAGAGCATTTACTCGCTGCACCATTCACAAAACCTATATAAATATCAAATCAGCTTTTGACCCACCCACCCTATTTTCAAATAAACAACTAAAATGTACTTTACTACTGCTGCCTGCTGTATGGTGGTTGTGATGCGTGGCTGGTGTGGCATCAATGGAGATCACTTGTTCCTGTTTTTGGATATCCCAAACATTGATTCTCCTGTCCAATCCACCACTGGCCACCCATCCTGCTTGAGAAGCATAAGTCAGACACTTTGCAAAATCAGTGTGCCATCCTAATGTCTGAGGTGGACTATGCGGTTTCCATAATTTGATGGTTCTATCCGAAGATGCAGACACGACTAAAAAAGAAAAGAGTTTGACTATCCCAGTATCGCTCCTTTGTTTTTCGTATTTTTACCATAATCATCACAATAAACAATATCATTCACCCAGTCCGTATGTATTTGTGAGAATGCTGTACATGTCGTCTTTCCCTTCTATGAGTAGAATGAGTGGACCCATCGTCGGGTGAAGAAAAAAAAAGCCATACCTCGTTCAAGTGGAGATCCCAAGCAGCCACTATGCCATCTCTTCCTGCTGAATAAAGTATGCCAGTGGCAGGGTGAATAGCAAGCGAATTCACACCCAGACAGTGGGCTTGTTCTTCTGTACTTGAGTTCACAACGTAAGATACTTTGCGACGACTACTCTTTTTCATGACTTTTCCACACAAAGAGAGAGAGAAAAAAAAGGAGGTGGAATAGAAAAGAGGAGAATCACGTGTGTGCTTACCTCATTTTCGCATGTTTATTGTTGGCTGAAAATAACTCCAATGCATTGTGTGACTCGTGATATGTCCATCCCTGGTCAAATATTTTTTTTTTCGTTTCTCTCTTTTCACTTCTTCTTTTCTCTAGTTCACTATGGCTTCTCATTTATTACGTCAATCGCTTCGTGTATTAGCACGTCCTTCTCTCATTAGAAGTATGCCCGTGATGGCACGTCAGTTGCCTGTCATGACTGCCTTCCGTCCTTTCTCTGTGGCCACTCCTGTCATGGGTGCAGGTAAGACAATGGGTATGAAGTAGTCTGCTCTCTTCTCATTCTTTATGTTATTAGTGGATGCTGAACTCAATGCCAAGTTGACTGAGGAATTACAGTATGAGAAAGAAGAAGAAGAGACTGAACAACCTGATTTCATTAAAGATTTCGTCTCTTCCAGCTCATTCAAGGTAAATAACAAAAAGAGTTCATTTGTGTGTGGTTCATTAATAACCCTTCTACATCATTAGATTGAAGACAAAGCAGGTGTTGATGAAGTAGTTCTTACACGTACATTTGGTAATGAAAAGTAAGTCATTCCAACATAAATACTAGTATTTAAATGACTGATGTCCCATTGAAGGATTCGTGTCATCTTTTCTATCTCAGACATCAACAATGCTGCTACGGATGATCTTCTTCCTGAAGATGGGTTAGGTGCTGCTATTGAAGAAGAAGAAGAAGAAGATGCACCCTCGTTCCCTGTCCGTGCTTCTGTCACGATTGAAAAGGTAAAGTCGAATTCCTGTTTTTGTGATTTCTTACTTAATCTTCTATTTAGGAAGGACAAGGTGCTGTCACGGTAGATACAGTGGCCCAGGATGGTGAGATTGCTGTCGAGAGTGTGATGTATTATAAAGATGGTAAATTAGCTGATGAACAATCTGCCGAGGCTGACTGGCAACGTCGTGGTCTGTATATGGGACCCCAGTTCTCTGAATTAGATGAGGTAAATAGTATAGATGAAAACAATCTTAGCAGTCAAAAATCTAAACATAAACATCAATAGAATCTCCAAGTGTTGATTGAACGTTATCTTGAAGAACGTGGTATTCACTCTGGATTAGCCAACTTCTTGCCTGACTATGTTGAATACAAAGAACAAAAGGAGTATGTCAGATGGCTCGAGAACATGAAGAACTTTGTTAATGCTTAAAGAATGAAATACATAAAAAGAATAGAAAAACAGTGAATATTATTTATTTCATGAATGAATGAATGTGTGTGTGTGTGTGTGTGTGTGTTTGTGTGAAGAATGCTTTTCTAATCCTTGAAGAATTGAATATGAAGATGGACTTCACCATGAGAAGTTAACCCGAGTTTAGCAGGTAATTTGACCCAAGTGTCCAATACTTTGCCATTGAACACTTCTTCAAGGTCAATCTTGGCATCTCCAATATCATCACTGCCAAACTTGTCTTTATCGAATACCTTGATATATAAAACGTGTTTACGGCTCTCTTCCAAGGGGAAAGTGAATGTCTGGTTCCAGACAGGATCATTGGTGTTAGAGATCACCTTGGTCTTCTGCTTGTGTTTATCATCCAGCCAGAGTTCACTGTTAGAAACTGACGGTTAATCTCACTCATCTCTTTCACCGATAGACTACTTACACATAGGGATCATTCTTTCCAATAAGATCCTCACCATGGAGCTTACGGGCTTCAACTATGGATTCTGTTTGAGCAAGCCTGATCTTATTCAATACTGTTTGTACTTACTGACGGAGACGTGGAGGACACCAGCAGGGTATTTCGTGAACATTTCTTTTTGTTATGAGAATAAAGGGATGTAAAGAAAGAAGAGCAATTAAAATGACTGTAATCGTATTCTATATATATTTATCGTTCCCAGCCTAAATAAGGGCATATGTAAACCTTGATTTCTATATAAGTTGAAATGGATACCGTATCATAACCGGGTAATAGAGCCTACTTTCCGGTAGTGAGATATATATATATGTGTGTATGTGAATATATATATATATATATATATACATATGCGTATGCCTATATACATATATGCATGGTATGCATACGTGTGTGTTATGTAGGTGTGGGAAGTATATCAGTATCATCTAGTTATGTATCATACGAATGTATCATCTCCTGTACTCGGGTTGTATCATATCCTGTACTCTAGTTGTATCAATACACATGCTGTCTCTCTTTCTTTATTCTGTATATTTTACCCTATTATCCATCAAGTCAATTTATCACATCCATCCATGCATTCTATTTAAGGCTCATTCCCTTTTAGGATCAATAATCCGGTATTTGAATAAACCAATCAGCATTTACCTGTATGACGTCTATCAAGCGATAGTGTATACCAAGAAGTGTGTTATGATTGGTCTGACGATGCCGGAATAGAGTTTATCTTCCATCTAGTGATGTGTAACTGGTAGAAGGAAGAGGATAAACAGACTACAGCTCACCCTTTATCACCTGACATACCCTGTTCACTTACGTCATTGAAGAAACAAGGTGTATGCCTGATATTTGCAATAAAAGGGTTCATATTCAGCCCCTTATACTTTCCATATAGGAAGTGTAACTGCGGGAGAGTAGTACCCATTTACCCGCAGCCACATAGAACAGTCTTTATTTATAGTACATACACATCAAAAAAGGCAGTACGTGGCAGTAATAGAGTGTATGAAGAGACAGTGTACGCGACATGGGAATAACAGTTTATTCTCTCTACTCCACACCAGTATACTCTCTCTACTCCACACCACTATACTCTCTCTACTCCACACCACTATACTCTCTCTACTCCACACCACTATACTCTCTATACTCCACACCAGTATACTCTCTCTACGTATTACCTATACCCAATTTATTATCTCTACTTATGGCCAGCGTATTACCTAGGCGGCTATTTATCTCTGTTGTTTAACGGCCATTCTTCTTAATATGTGTGAATGGTGTTTCCACCCCTCTTTCATCCATTTGAATATAAATTAAAGGCACAAAAACATGATTATCATTACCTTTGTTTCATTATCTCTTAATCATGTTCGAAAAATATCCTGCCGGCACTCTCCATGTCACTGTCAGTAAGTACTTTTTATTCTTTTTACCTGAGTCATCCACTCACCTCCTTCTCTAGTTGAAGCCAAGGAACTTCACGGTGAAGACTTCGTTGGAAAGAACGATCCTTATATGTAAGTAGAACGCGTTCCCTTCCCTATACCTTTTACTTACTGGTTTCTTCAGTGAACTCTGGATTGATGATGACTACAAGCAGAAGACCAGTGTCTGTGAGAACACCAACAACCCTGTCTGGAACCAGACATTCACTTTCCCCTTAGAAGAAAGCCGTAACCACAAGTTATATATCGAGGTCTTTGATAAGGACAAGGTCGGAGAAGATGATGTTGGTGAAGGTAAATTTGACTTTGCCGATGCCTTCAATGGTCAACCCATTGATACCTGGGTTAACTTGCCATCCAAGCTTGGTTTGAGCAGCCATGGTGAGGTCCACCTTTATATCCACTTTGTTCCTAACTAAACAAATCACACACACACACATATATATATATATATAATTGAAATAAAGAATATATCTTTTTTTGTTCTATTTATTATATCATATTTTGGAAAGGAGAAGGGGGGGATATGGGTTGTACATATATAAGCACATACACATCACAATATATCAAATAGTTATTCTATCTATGTTTCATTTTTATATACACACACTTGTATCTGAATGACCAGTCATTGAGATAAGATGGAGGGTAAAAGGCTGTTTTAAACTCCTCCTCCACTACGGCCTACATCAGATACACCAAGACCCTTATTGAATGCTCTCCATTCACTGTGATGATTGGAATCGACTCCTTGAGATTTCATGTATTTGGCATGAGCAGATGTGGGTTCACTACTCCATCGAACATAAGCGGCATATGCAGCAATAGAAGTAACAGGTACGAGTACAATAGAGGCAGTACGGCTGACAGGAAGCATTTTGTATGTATTGGGGAGTTAAAAGGGAGAAGAGTTGGATGCTGACTTCTCTTTATTTATAATGGCTGGGAAGTGATTCATTTACAACACTTCTCCAATGAAAAGCTTGTTTATTCACTAGTGCATATATAATAAATGGGGGGAATGACGAAGACCATTCAGACTAAATTGCACTAAATTAAACATCTGCGCATCAAATAGATTGAAGTTCCATTTCACAGTGGGATAGAAATCATTGGGGATCCAATCATCTCATGTATTCGTCCATACAGATAGGGAATCCCAATCATCCAAGTATCAGTGGTAGGCACATTCACTATGCATCACTCATAGATGCAAGTGGGGATAGATAACACAAATAGGTATACAATCATTGGATACACACACACACACACACACACTGATATAGAGTCACACGGATAACTCATACTGATGAATACTCACATTGATTTTGATATCATCTATCCCCACCAACAATAAAGAATGTTGTATTTGAAAGAACAGAGACTGGTATATAGATTACCTCTTCTCTCTCTCTCTCTTTGAATTCATAGTATTAAATAACCCGATCCCCATGATTACTCTATCCTTCTTGTCCTTGTTTATGATAGCATCATGCATTCAAGCGGAAATGGCACCTAGTTACCCCGAACCAGGCACTGTATGGAAAGCAGGCAAGGAATATACTATTTCATGGTGTAAGTTTATCTTCTCTCAAGTGAGGGAAATCAATCGAACTGATGGTTCTTCTTAGATGATGATGAGATGAATCCACATATGAAGAAGAACTGGAAGAACTTCAAAATAGGTATGACTAAAGTAAAGAGTCAGAAGTGGGTTTTAATGGTGTGTTTGGTATAGACTTTATGACGGGTGATAATCATAACCAGAAGTTTATTAGGAACGTCGTGAAGGTGAGTTAAGATAGATGAGAGATCAAGCAGTAGTTAAGTCTGATTATTCTCTAGGGACTGGATGCATCAAAAACCAATGAATACAAGTGGCTTGCACCTGAAGTTGATCCCCATTCCGCTATCTATTTCCTTATGTTCACGAACGGTATCTATTCCAGGCTAAAATAGAAACAAAACACCAACTCATCTATTCTCATATTCTAGATAAGGGTATGAATGCATGGACTACACGATTTGGTATCACAGGTGAAGATGGAAAGTTGGATCCCCCTCAGCATGATACTCAACCCAATGGTAAGTAACTATAGAAAAAGGGGTAGCATATATACTAAAATGAACTCTTTTGATTGAAGGTGATAGCATACCCTGGGGAATAGGTAAACTGAGAGTTACCCAACTCTCTACTAAACCCAATCAGACCTACAGTATGTCACCTGCCATGTCTTCCGCAATGGTTAATAATGCAGCCATTGTAATAGCTACCTCCAATGCCTCTTCAGTGATTACCCCTCTCTTCACACTCACTACTCTCATTGCCATGATGCTAGCTATCTGCTGTCTCTAAGACCATGATAATCATAAAAATAACGAATAATAAAAACAGTGTATATTATTATATTATTTTTATTTTTTAAATTACATCTCCATAGCATTATCCACAGCCATTGTGTCTTTATGTTCATTGAACATATACTCATCCTGATAATCCTTCAAGTACTGCACAGACCTCTTTTCATCTAAGAAAAGAGAATAAACTCTTTTTATATCCTGGATATCCACAGCAGCAGCCTTTCTCTTCCTTGCCACCAAATGAGCGGCTGTGATGAGATGAATAGCATATCGAAGCGAAGTCTCGATACCAATACGAGTCAGTACCTCTTTAGCATCCTCAGACATCTCCACATCTTCTTCCTGACATCTGATATTCAATATCTCCTTGATCTCTTTCTCTTCATAAGGGATGGTTGAAATGATCAGCATACGGTCGAGTAAATCCACAGGAATGCCATGAGGTGATTTGTATTTGGTGCCTCGAATATGTGTGATACCACGATTGGAAGCCATGATCACAACAGGTGCCATGTCATCTTCCAGTGCTCTATTTAAGAATGAGAAGCACTCGATATCCAGCATATGTACTTCATCAATAAACAGTACACCCGGCACAATCTCGGCTTTTCCTTCTTCTCTCCACTCTGCTACTTTGGTGTTAATCTGGTCTCTGACTTCTGACTTGATTTCACCGGTGTCTCCGGAGAAGAGGGCAAGGAATCCTTGGGTTCTACTGTTGATCACATCGATCTCGTGAAGAGAGACTGTATGGACGACCTCTTTTCTCTTCTGTAATTCACCTTCAGGACATTGAACAAACTTAGTCTAACAAAAGGGGGTTCAAAAAGGAGGTAAGTTTCAAAGTGAATGGATGAGAGATTCTGTTCTATGTTTACATCGGATCCCATGGCATCATAATCTCTTGCTCTAGCATAAGATCTTCCTAGTTTGGATATACGGCCTGATGCTTTATCGATTGTAATCACATCGCCAGCCATGACTTTCTCTTTATTGAGTGATTCAATCATTTTGTTACCGAGATCATAAATGGTTTCCATATCCGTTGTTTTCAGTGTGAGTTTACCCGTTTTGGATCCCTAATAAAAAGCATGTATTGAATACCTTCATTCCACTTCCCTCTACCCACTTACACCTGTCATGGATCTGTCTATTTGGATCTCGACTACTTCACCTTCAATCAGTTCAGACTCTTCTTTGATTCGAACACCAATCGAACGGCGAAATGCTTGTGTGAGTGCTTCTGTTTTTGACATCTCCAAAGAGAATATTTCTGAAGCAGCCAACATGGTAAAAGGAACATCTGAACCAAGAGCTACAAAAAGAAGCGCTTCAATACCCTTCCACAGCAATGTGTAAATTCTTCTTTTTTTTTTCTGCTTTACCTTGTGCCATACCCATCGCTATGGCGGTTTTACCAGTGGATGGGGGGCCGGCAATTAAGACAGCTCGACCAGCAATTTTACCAGCCTCGATCATACGTAATATCACACCTGCTGCTTTACGTGCTTTTAATTGACCTACCATACCTTGAGAACTAGCACGAGGTTCAAGTGCTTCGTTTAGTCCTAATCCTCGAATATGAGAATGGGTGCCTATAATGACACATGTGAGCTCATGTCCATGGAGTGAAAAGTGGATGTCTTCTGTTTTTACCAACACGCTCCATGCGGAGAAGATCTTTGGTTTCTGAGGACACTGAAATAGGTAAAGACTAACAGAAGAAGGGTTGAATGAGTTGTCTTTTATTACTTTCATAAACGATATACCATGTCTATAGAGAATATATAAAAAGAATGGAAAAAAGAACGAAGAAAAAAAAAAAAAATTTGGGTGGGGGGGAAATAAACATGAAAATACACGTCACTGAGAGAGAGGAAATTTTTATTTTTTAAAGATTATGCTCCTGTGTTGGTGACATCTGTACTTGCACCATAACTTCCATGTCCACCCATTGGATCAAAGTAATTACCCACTCTATCAGGGTGTTTGTTGGTACGTACAGGGTCATTGTGGTATCTATCATGTTTATCGAGAACAGACTTGTTTTCATAGACAGAAGTGGCAGGAGAGGCTATAGGAGATGTCATTGGAGTGGCAGCATTGGAAGGGGTTTCCTCTAATGATTTATGTCCAAACAGACGTTTCATGAAATCCATTATGTGTGTGTGTGTGTGTGTGTGTGTAGAGAAGAGTAAGTAAAGAAGAGGGTTGATGTAAAGAAGGGTGGTTTATATAGTTGATGAGTGGATCGTGTTAAACTGTTATCCGCTTCGGATTGATTATGATTGGAAGAGTAACACATGTCGTGATGAATGAGGTATAATAATTCTATAAACAACACATTATTCCCCGAGTGTGTTACACTTGGTGAATGTATTCCCTGTTTACAGCCAGATCAAAGGGCTATCTGGTTGCATGTGTTCATGGATACAGAATCAAATATGGGACTGGGAAGGTAGTATTTAAGAATTCAATATGGATAATCGATTATGCACACCAATAGATACAGACACTTGAGGTGAGGGTGGGGGAGTAAAAATCATGCATATTATGTTATATATATAAATATATATATATTCATCGGAAAAGGGAATTCCTTACATAATAGACGGATTAGCTACAGCTCATTCCTATGGTCAATGTTCTCATCTAAGATGGTATATAATCACTTATATGTAATAGCACTGATGTTGATCCAGTCGCCGCACTAACACTTAGGTCACACTACTAGAATGCCCCTTCCCCGTAGAAGTGGGTGACTAAAATAGCTGGAGAATCTATATATTGGTGAATTGACTGGTAGAAGGGTCAGTGAATGGGGTTGGCTCATCTAATGATAAAGATGCATTCGACTACCTGCTCTAAAATCCATGCTTCACATCATTCAGTCATATTTCCCGCCAATCCAATAACGGCCACTTATGGTTATTGTATACATTTTGTCTTCTTTTATTTCAAATCAACACAGATAAACAGCCTTCCTCCTCACTTATTCAACACATACTTCACACTTTAAGTCTTTAAAAAAATATCAATTATTATTGGTAAAAAGTTGTTCAAGTGAAAATAACTATGTTTCCATCGTTACTTTATAATTCTTTGTTCTCCATCAATCGTTTGTTTCCATCGTTACTTGTCTGTCACACATAATGAATTCCCTCCTATCAATCTTTCCTTTCTAGTTAGTTCTCGTGTTGCTCTTGCTGCTCAACAGCTAAGCGACTGGGCTCTCCTACTACCAGTGATTTCCAATTCTTCATCAACTGTTGACAACGTTGGTTGAGTTTGAATTCGTCTCCTTCAAAATTATAGAAACAAGCAAATTTCACTACTTTTCCTAGCTTGGTATACTACAGAGATGGAAGTGATGAGTGAATCATCCCCAGCGTATCCATCCCAAAGACAGTGACTCTCTCTTACCCTTAATAAGTCGAATGTCATCTTAGAATCCTCAATCTCCTTTATGACTTGTGATATCTTTGCATAGTCATCCAATGGAATCTGACCCTAATGAGCAAACATGAGTGACCCTTTTTCTATTCCCACCTCTACACCACTTACTGCCTCCTTCTCATAGACTAGTTTCTGTAGTTTATGTCGAATAAAGTATATTCTCTTGTATTCAGGTGTCTTTTTAAATAACTCTAATCCTTCTGATTTGTCAATATGGCCATTATGACTGGGTTCCTCTGATTTACGTATTAAAGGTGATTCCCTACTATCATCCTGATCAGTAGATAATGATTTACGCTTTTAAAAATAAATAAAATGGATGAGTATACAAACACCCCATTGTCAGTCCTCCTCATTACCCTCTTCTTCCTATCATTGTCTATATCATCATTGACTGTTCTCTTATTTCGTACATTCTCCTTATTCTTCCTCCCATCCTCCTCATCCTCTATTGGTTTCTTCTTCAACACTTTCTTCTTTGTGGTATTTATCTTCTTCTTTTTACTCTCCTGAACATTCTTCCCACGTCCCTTCTTCTTCGGCTTCTCTTCCTCCTCTTCTTCCTCTTCCTTATCTTCAGCAGCCTCAGCTTCTTCCTTTGCTTTGAGTAAGGAAGGATCTAATGCCTGGTTCACTGCTGTTTCTAGATCCTTTGTTTTGAATTTCTTTGCTTTCAAATCACGTTCAACTGATGTACGATCAAATGGACGAATGAGGTCAGGACCAAAGAACCCACTAAGAAATAAAAAGAGGTTAAATAGGTGATAACGCGTACAGTTCCTCACAAACGTCTTACTAGTCTCTTGACCCATAGAAGAAGACAGTGTATAGTGGTCCCTTTGTCTTTCCTTTCTGTCTTAGAATCTTAGCAGGCACATCTTTATCATCTTCTACCTAAATGAGTGGTGTAAGCAGTAGAATAGAAAGTCAGGGAAATACTCACTCTGGCTGGCCACCATGGAAAGCCTTTTAGTTTAGCAAATACAGTGTCGCCTGGAGCATATTGATTTGGAGGCATGACTTGGTACGCGTTGTCTTTTGGGTGGAGTGTGATGAGTTAAAAAGAAGGGGGGAAGAAAAGATAAACAAATAATAAATAAGAAGAAGAAGAAAAAAAAATTATTTTTTTCTAAAAAAAGAGGGGTTGGGGGCAAATAACAACAAAGAGGAAAAAAATTAAATTTTATATTTATATTTTTATTATTGAGGGGTATTATTGGAGGACTGTGAGGGAGTTTGTAAAGACAGCGGGGGAGATGGAGAGTGTGTAGAGAGTGTCTGTATACTATATGGAGTGTCTGTATACTGTCTAGAGTGTATAGAGTGTATTGAGTATATAGAGTGTAGATTATATAGAGTGTAGATTGTATAGAGTGTATTGAGTATATATTGCATAGAGTGTATTGAGTATATATTGCATAGAGTTTTACACACACACACACACACACACACATTGATTTACTGGAGTATGTGTTTTATTATTTGAGTAATCTTGCCTCGTTTATTATATCCTACTATGCCGATGACTGCAATACACACACATACAATCATCATTCTTCCAGTCACGATTCCTTTTTTATTGACTATAATGACTGTCTCCTTCATTCTTTCTATAGAGACCACTTTCCTCTCTTCATCTAATGTCATCTTCAGATGTCTCTCTGGCCCACTATACCCTCTATCCATCCTATTCAGTCCTTCATAGGGTTTTAGGGTATTCCTGCACTGACTATAGAACCCTACTTTGTCTAAACTGGGTAAATACAGTTGATAAGCAGGCATATAACTATCGACAAAGGTCCTCACTCTCTCATCTGACAATCCGCCCACTCCTCTTGTTGATTTCATATGGTGTTCTTGCTGTAACCTCCATTCATACACCTGCTGCAGTTGTAGAGGTGATAAGTGTATGAATATATCAAAATAAGGATATATTCTATCTTCATACTCTCTCAATCGACCATTCATCACCCTCACATCCTCCAATGTGACACCCTTATAGACAAGATTCAGTTCATGGTATGTCTCCACCAATCCATCCTCCTCCAATGGTTTGAATCCCAGCATCCAGCCTTCCAACAACACAATATCCACCGGAGCCCTCACTCTACGCCACTCTTCTCTGTCTACTCGATCACCTTGACCTTCATGCATCGATTTATCATAGGCGGGTATAGCCACTGTGCCTTTCTCTGTTAAAGCATCGAGTGTATGTTGAAGTAGATCCAAATCATGTGACCCTGCCTGTCCTCTGTGCTGATAGAATGGATTCGTGGGATACTTCTGTGTCAGCTTCACTTGTTCTATACGTGTCAAGTATACATCATCCATCGAGAAGTTCACCACGTTCAACTGGTACGGTGATTCCTTCAACAGATGAACAACGGTATCACTCAACGTCGTCTTTCCACTTCCTTGGCACCCCGATAACCCAACTACCATGGGTCGACTAGGCAACTGTCTCCTTTCTCGGTCCTCTTTATACTTGAAGTAATGGTGAAGGATATGTGATAGAGACTCTTGTGTCTGTGGTAATATTCCATACGGTAAAGGCATCTAAGGTTTAGAAAAGAAAAAAGGAAAGAAAAAAGAAAAAGGAAATTAACTCAATCAGATACCGTTGTAGTTTACCATCACATTTTTAAATATGGAAGAAATGAATAGAAATTCGTTGTCATCATAAATGAGAATTTCCGATTACTCTAGTGAATTCGTTTTACAGGTAATACTTATCACTAGAGAATAAAATTTCCTAATTTGGAAAATTTGGATTAACTTTTTATATGATCTATTTAACGGACATTGAAATACGTACACGTTTTTTGCTTTCACACCTCTTTCCTGCGTCTGGCAGTTGATAAAGAGATAGAGAAACAAGTTGAGTGAAAAAGATAGATGCTATCACTATGTTAATCTATTTATTTTCATACACAATAAGGTTTTTTTTATAGTTATTTCCAAAACCAAATAGTATAATACCCGATAAATGGCTGCTTGTTACTAGAATAAGTCTACCTACGTCTATGAAGAGCTGTCAGACAGTCAAGTGACTAAGAAGTAATGAAAAATCATGTACAAATAGACCTATTATTCTCTAGGTTGGTCCCTTGGAGAAGAACAGTCAGTAAAGTTCACCTGCAGTTCTTATATAAGAATACTGGCTGAAGCTAGCCCTTCTGGCTTGTAACTCACTTTATCAGTGCGTATCGCCCTTCATCTGTTTAGTAAATATCATCAGTATCTCATTTTATCCACTGCAATATGTTTAGACTATTGTAATATAGAAGATAGAAGAAAGATAGAAGAAGATATTTCTTTTACTGATAATAGTTCTCAGCTTCCAGTTATTGGATAAAGATTTCACATAGATTATATGTGCAAAAAGTAATGTCCACCAAGATGATTTATTAAATGCATATATTTGTTATTGTGAGTATTGAACCATCATTCCCATTATGGATAAATAGAAATAAATTTCATTGGTTTCTATGGAAACGTCACTCCTATCATGTGGCGTAAACAATAAATAACCAGATATTCCCCCATTCCCCCTCTTCTTCTTCTTCTTTGTCACGTCCTAGACCTCTGACATTTATTAAAACAAGACCGATTGAATCGTGTCTCTCAACCGACAAAACCATAGTATCAATGCCCGAAGGTTGATATGAAAGCATAGTTGTGATGATGATTATTTGTGATGGTGTTGTAGTGATTCCCCTCAGAGACCATTCGGGCGGTAGGCCTAAATGTAGTCATCCCTTAAAGAGTGTCGAGGAACTCACCGGTGGTAGAGAATGTGGTTGTTATGATGCTGGAATCTTAGTTGTTGTTGTGATTATGTTTCGTTTGAGTCATACTTTTGGGATCAGATGGGCTTCTCACCTTCTCCTTGGTTGATCCTGTTAATTGAGTACTTTCTGTACTTGAGAACTGAGAAGAAGCCCCCTTTTTATAATAAAAGTCTTTTTCATACGTGTTCTTCATGTCTGTCTTAATATACTCACTACCTCTTGTTTCATCCTATTTATTACAGTTATTACAGCATATAAGGTGGGTCATGACATCTAGTCACGTGACAGTGTTTATTCAAGTCGACATTCTCGTAGATAGATAGAAGATGTCAATTGTATCAAACTGTATCAATTCTGTAATACAGGTATAATTTATTCAAGGAAGAATCCATCTTTCTCTTGAACCAGAACCTTATACACAACCATAAAGATGTGTTGTATTTACTCCTACTTATATTCGCAGAACTCTCTATGCATAATAATTATCTCATAGGTCTATAAAGCACACGAGAATAACCTCTCTTTAATGTAATTATCTAGTCTATCAGCAAAGTGATATGGATGATACACTATTTGAGTAACAAATCAAATCTGTACTGGTCTCACTCGGTTGAAAGGATCGGACCCACTCGATTTCTCTCTGGTGCTTAACAAGGTGGGTTCAAATGATTCGCCTTGACTAATGAAGTCATCATCTATCGCATCCCAACCATGAGGGAAGTCATGATTGTCTTCTGCTTTTGCAGCCAACTTCTTTTTGCGTATAAAATATATGACTCCACCAATCCCAGAAATCTAATAAGATGTCAATTGAATGAAATAGAAGGGTGTAGTAGATATACATTACCAATACAACACATACTATGATGATACCAACAATAGCACCATTGCTTAATCCTTCCTTTTGTTTGTGTTGTAGGTAGGTATACTCAGGTACGTATCGTATATTAGATGCATCCGAAACATCGAAAACCAATATTGAACTGAACGAAGTGTTTCTAGAGAGTCGCCCATAGAGTATAAACAAATGATCTTCGACCAAGACAGCTGATGATAGAACATGTTAATAAATGTAGCATCGATGCAGCACTTTGCTGTGTACCTGAATGATAGTACCTGAACGGATTAAGATCAGTAGTTATGTCCAGATTACAAGACCTCCAAACATAGGATTTCAAGTCAAGCAGATAACACAATTGCATCACATCAGTAATGACTATAGAAATACATATATGAAAGACTGTGATAGAGATGCTCGTATACAAATCACTTTTACCTTCTCTTGATCCATTTCTGGATGTTGCCCCACCATACATCAGCAATGTAACGCCATCAGGTACTACACATAAATATAGAGTTATTTATTTATGCTACACATGTTTGGAGTGAAGTCTATGTTTACGTAGAGTGACAGAATGATCTACTCGATATAATGGTTCATTCGTACAGTTGTGAGTTCTCCATTGGTAATCAGGAAATGTAACCTGGCTTATACTTTTATAGGTAGTACCTGCACGGTCTGATGTGTTTGTTTTCAGTATTTCACTACCACCTAGAATGTACATTGAATTGCTTTCAGACACAAAAAATGAATTCGATCCATAATGATAGTAATCGCTGCTTGTCTCTCGGTTACTGTCAATCTCTTCCCAAGTCTAAGCTGTGGTATTAGCTACTTGTTCTAATAGAACCATCATGGGCTTATCTACCTGAGTGTCTATATCATAAGTGGTTAGCTTATCGAATCCAAATGGTAGAAGTCGATCTAGGTATGCTGGGATAACAACACCATCCAAAACAGCTGTGTCATTGACGGATGCTACTCTATAAGTATAGGCATGAGTTATAGCATATTGTACAGGGTAAGCACTTACTCAGTAACCCCACCATAGAATACTAGCTTGTTAATTGAAGGGACATAACAACCAGCTGCAAGTCGACTATTTAATGGGTTGATCAAATCTTCGTATATATTAAAATAATACATATACTTTATGATCTTTACATTTGACCATCAGGTACGGTTTCTCTATGAAAATCAGGCCTGGTATCCCACACACCATATCCACCTTCGAGGGCATCAAACTCTATAAATGGCTCTACAGTCCCCAAATCGTGGCCTCCTTGAAAATACATCTTTGAATGCTCACGATCAGCTATAAATTGTCCTATTCCACGCTGTTTCATATCAAAATGATCCGAGTACGAATCTTTTCTCCATTCACTCCTCAGGAGATCGGTTCTGATCGGGACATCTTCAACTAGATCCAAAGCAATCATATCTATGTGTGTGCCAAAGAAGTCATCAAAGTCTCCAGCACAGTAGATACTCGTTCTGAGGTAAGCACAAACTATGTGTAGACAAGGGTTAGCCAGAATAAATAACTTTTCTATTCCAAATTCGATCCTACAAACTTCATTTTTTGTGGTGACAGAGTCACTGAATCCAATAGGTAGGTAGAACAAACCGAGTAGTATGAATGGGAAAAGCTTGATCATGCCGAAGGGAAGAAGTGCATGTCAATCTCGATTGTATCCCTAGGTAATTTATATGTAAGAATCTGAACACAAGCAATTTGTTAACACTTCCATCAAATATTTCAAGTTGCACATATTGGCTTGGGAAAGTACTGAAACCTTAATTAACAAAGCAAAAGGAAGGTTGTATTAGTATTGCATTCTTCCATTGTGCAGTATCTATAAACATCAAGACCCCTTATTTAGATATGATCTCAACATCAGAGTGACTACACAACGTATGCAGAAGCTTGAAGTGATGGTACGTGATAAATTTACACAACTTACATGCACAATGAGCTCTTTGTTGATATTTGTGAGATCGAATCTATTTCCAATGCTGTCGTTTGCATTCGTCAATTCACCATGGACTCAAATAGCATCTACTTGAACAGTAAGAGAACTGGTTATTGGTGGCTGTATGAATTACACAGTGCAGTACATACCCAATCCATTGCTGGATTGGATCTAACTGAAAAGGTATTGAAGAGCGCAAAGATCTATAAATACGACAATATTTTCAGCCGGGAGAACTAAGGTACCAACACGCTACGGATAGATTGATGATGGTGATGATACTGGTTTTTGAAGTTAGGTGTTGTTAGCCCTACTTATTAGCAGAGGAATTTCTAAATCATGGCAGTAAAGAGGTTGACATATATCAAGCAAGTTGTACACTGCCATTATATACATGTGGTATCAACAACAATCTCAGTGGTCACTGCCAGGATTAAATGGGTGAATTCGATACTCCTATTTAAGGCATATATTATAGCCCTTTAGATAAAAAAAAGTAGGGTTTTGATATCCATAAAAGAGGTGTCATGAAAACCCTTTTTCTTTGTAAAATAACTGGTGGTTTAATTGATCAATAGATTTGATATAGACGAGTAACTACTATTGACATACAGGGTAGATAGATGGGATAATAAACATGGATACATTGGGTGAGATTGCACATATTATAGGCTTCCTGGCTATACTTCCATTGTCAAGTGGGTGGCAGATAACTAGAGAGTGAATAGAATGAAGAGTACATATGCAATGATCAAATTTGGGTTGAATTATGTGATATGAGCATCTATTGCAATAAGTTTTATATAGATAAATTAGTGTATTAAAGCAGAGAAATCATCTTTCTTTACAAGAGACCTCTAGTCAGAAACATAACACTGATAAACATATACAGTGCATTTATATTACAATTAAGCCACTTTAATATTTATGGGTATTTGGTTCATGTTTACTAAGAATTCTTGCCATGATAATCATTGGAACGCTACATGAATATTCATAATGACTATGGGTTCATCCGTAGTACGCCAATGATGATAGCTGAGGTAAGTTTAGATCCTGTGAATGACTTGAAGAGTCACTTGGTGAAAGAGATATCGTACTATTACTCAATAATAAATCGGTCTTTGAGGATGGTAGTGTTGATGTTTTGGTAATGTTTGAAATGATGAATATAAAAGTGCACGATAATTGGTAAACACTGATATTTACAAATATTTTATAAGGATCAGAGTAGTACTCATTAAAGTATTGGAGACTGCAAAGATAAATAAAGTAAAAGTAAATACCAAGTAGTAGACTACACTCTAATAAAAGTTTTTAAGTTGAATCATTAGGATAAACCTCAAGGATTTATTAAGTATTCACACATAGGGAGAAAGTATCAAGTTTTCTGTCATATGAAATCTGTCGTTGCTTGCACCAAATATATCTGCATTTCCTTCAGCACCAGCACCAAAAAGAAAAATAACTTCTCTCAAACCTATTTTCCATTTAACTGTAATAGGAAAAGAATCGTTATTTTTTATAGCATAGTAATTTATAGGAACTAGCCATTCGTCCTCGTTTATGGAATAAGATAGAGCTAATAATTGAAATTAGTTTGCAAGGTAACATATATCGTAGATTTTTGTTTTACCTAAGTCGATGTCCTCTCCTTTAATAATAAGAAGAAAACCTTCCAGTTTCACGCATATCTTCTGTAACGACAATAAGGTCATCAATAGTTGTGGAAAAATCTCCTGCGTCAAAGTACTTTGGATTTCTGGAAATCAAGGTAGACTGCTTCATCGAATTCTAATGTCTATGTTCCACTGATAATCTGTTCTAGCAATCCACATGAAGGATTTCTTGGGATTTTATCCCTTGCTAAACCATCTTGGACACTGGTTCTTCAGACCAATGTAGTGTGATATGATTGTAGTATTTGTTTTGTTTTTCAATACGTTCTTTTAGTAAATAGAGTGCTTCAGTATGTGTTGTGTTGCATTTGATATTCATGAATAACCCATTAGAATAATATGGTTTACTTTGGTGACTCCAAATATATGAGTGTTAGTGGTTGCTCCATAAACAATAAACATAATCTGTTAAATTGCTGGAATAATGCATATGTCAAATAGATCCATAGGAGTTATCGAAAGAGTACAATCACATTGAGTATTCATCTTCATTGGTATCTCTTTATTCCACTCTGATTTACTCTTGTTGTTTATCATGGTATACTGTAAATAAGATAGATAATTATTAATAAGCAAGAAGAAGACAATGTAAAATATTACCTTGTGAGTAAACCAATAGTTGAAATGGCTTATAAAATCAATATACATAGAGAAATCATCTTCATAATCTAGATATGTATGTTTATGACATAAGCTGATTGGAGGTGCTTCTCTTGATTGTATATAATTCCAGAGTAATTCACTCATGATATCCACTATGTTGAATGGGATTCTTTTTCTCTTCAGTGTAAGGACAGTTTCATTATTGGCCAATTTAATGTTTTTTTTGAGTGCCAGTACTGCATTTAATGTGATATCAATATAATATGGATTAAGTTGTACTTGCATTATATATTATGGATAGTCCCAGTATTCCTCTACTCTTCTAAAACACTTGATCGTATCTTTACTGCGAACAGCGGATAATTGTTCTCGCTGAATCAACTTCATGGGGTGCGACCAAATGTGTGCTGTATTTGATTCATTGAAGATAGTTTTGACCTTTTCATAGTCAATAAGAAATGTATCTAGTATAGATCGGTCTATTGAAAAATAAGTGGTGAATGAATCATTTTTGGTAAGAACACCTCTTGATATCAAGTGTTGTATTATATGTACATGAACACATTTAATGTACATTGTATAAACATTTTCTGTAACGTCCCTCAATTTATGATACGTTCTACAATAAAGAGATTAAATTTCTTCCATAAAAAAATGTACATTATAAGCAATTCTTGTTATTGATCTCTGGGTATATGACGATATGGAAGTGATTTGTTTTTAAAATGTGCATTAATAATATCACGTAATTGGAGTTTCATTGATAGTTCTAATACAGTGTTTACATTGAATGGCTCAACTGCTTTGTTAGAATTAAAGTTTTTCTTCTTTCTTGAGTGTTTTTTTATTGATTGTTGTTTGTCCAACTTCAGCATCTTTTTTTATCTAATTTCATGTTTACAGTATAAGTTACTGATATAAATATATGTAAATCATTATAAATCACTTGTCATTGATAGTAATACTAGATAAATGGAACTGGTGTTCCAGGTGAATGACTTGGAAGCAGTCTTCAACTGAATAACTACATCAAATATAGATTAGCCATGGTTGAGTATAGACAGAATATAACAGCACACTACCAATCCTGCATTGCATCAGAAGTATTCTCAATAAATGTCTCTTTCTTCTTTGAATCAGTATATAGTACTGAACTGTCATTCCAATTGATATCTATCAGAACAACAGCATATAAATAATTGTTATTTTCTTGTAATCATTGTACTCACCAATATACACCATATTCCCTGTTGAAATAACCTCCAATGCGTCCGTGCCTCTCACTTGAGGTAAATAATTGTTGATCTTCAATTGACTTTGTACTATCTGTGCTGCCCCTGTTGTGAATATCATACCCTCTGTTAGATAAAAATTATGAGATTTCGGTTTCATATTAGAAGGTAGAAGATCAATGAGCTGTTCAATGATCCGGTACATAATGAAGTATTCGAAAACAACGATTGCTCTGACATTGTTATATTTTCTGTCTATCTCAGCTACTTTGTTTGTGATTGTTGCATAATTGTCAGTGTGCATTTCCATATGATCTAAAATTTCAACAAGTGTGATTGATTTTAATGCATCTCCTTTTTCCAATAGAAATGAATCCTTGACATTTTTCAAGTGTTCCTTCATATGAGTTTATATCAAATTGTAGAATGACCAGCCATAATCTATTATAATCATTGCACTTAGTTTTTTATACTTTGTTCTACTGTTGCTCAATACACTCACATGCCAATACTTCTTTTTACAAAGCTCAGCTAATGATTCCAAAGTGACATTGTATTTTTCCAGCTCACTTTTATCTCCATTAAATATCTTATTCAATAGATATTCATCTCTTTCATAGTCCACTGGTATAGATTCAAACCCTGTTCGTGTATGCCCAGCAACATTGTTGAGTCCCTTGATTGGAGGGCCAATTTCATAACCATAGAGAACCACTTTATTTTCTGTATTGAAATGAATAACGATGCAGTAATCACCATTTACAAACGAATGGTTATAATGTGCTATTTGAAGATATCGAATCAAAGCATCTGAATTACGGACGAGAGTAAGAGCGTCGATGCTTCTGACATTAATGCTCATAAGGTGTGATTTAAGGGTTTCAGAGTACTTGTTATTCCAATCATCAGGAACAGTAAATACCCAGTGAATGATACTTCCTATATCTAAGATTTTGTCTTCATCCTCAGATAGCTCAAACCCGTCTATTAATGTATTTAGTGCATACTCAATATAAGCAGTAAATACATCAATAATAAATAAGTCGTTTTTATCTCTATCATTAACTTCCTTATGCAATGTCCGGTAGTATATTATTGATACAAAATACGGAGACATTATCAACATCTTTGAATAATTGGCTATCCTTAATAGTATGTGAAAACCCTATATCAAGTATCTTCCGGTCTTTATTCACTATGCAGGCTGTTTCCCTAATGTGTCTGTTGAGTGTGTATAGCAGTGTTGTAAAATACTCATGTGCTTACATATTCGACGACATTTTGTTTTCTCTGACTGATTCGTCTTTCTCGTGAATATGTTTTTATATTAATTTGTCAGTATCTATATCTGTATTAATAGAGTAAGTTGGTTATTATATACTGTAATGTGACATAATCATCAAATAACCATACAAAAAGCAAAGATTAAACGATTGCCTGAACACGTAGTCATGATAATCTTGTTATCAAAGTAAGAAGAGAGCAGATAAAGACCAAATCGTGAATATGTTCTCCTAATAATAGCATTACACATGCAATTAACTTTGTAATAGAAACTGTTACATGCACGTACCCTGACAACCAAATACTGCGGTCATTTAATTACTATAGCTTATAAGATAGCTCTGCCTATTTATTAATAAATTCATATGTACATATATATTATTTTAATAAATAAGATAAACGCGCGAATCTTATACAACTCTAGTCTAACATCTAAGTATATCTGATATTTTAATACAGGGCCACTTCTAGATATAGAGTTTCTAAGTTTAATAATAGAGCAGTAATCCTTATTAACATTGTATTACACTATTAAGCCATTTCTTCAATTCCATCTTCTCTTTTATCCTTCTCAACAATATTTCTTGTCCCACAACTTTCTTCTTCTTCTTGGTAGTACATGAATCTTACTTCAAGTTGGATTTAAGCCATGGATTACATGCATCGTCTTTTTAATCACTGTTGAGCATTATCACTAACATGTTTATCTCTTTCTCTTCTGGTATTCACCCATCAGACTCCACTGCATCTGATGTAGATGAGCAGTATAAAGATGCACTTTGGACAATGTATGAATGTACCACTTATTATATCCTTATATATTCTTCTCAGAATCCCGGAACCTCCGTGATATGATCAGTCACTCTGTATATTTATTATTCCCGTTCTAGAATTATAATACTGCTTTAATCAATATTGATATAAGCCCGTAAAGTGTTCTTAAAGTATTACTTCTAGTATAAACCTACCAAAATACAACATAAGCTATGATTATCCTCCTTTTCTATTGGGCTTTCTGTACAGGTACTACATTAGTATACTCAGGTTAATATTTATTGTATATTTCTAGGATTGGAAACACCAAATTTCAGTATAGATAGATAATATCCTTCTGATGCTACTCCAAACAGAATAAATAGATGGTCTTTCTCCAGAACAGCTATGCAGAACCATGTTTATTCATATCAGTAAGATAAAAACAAATATTCATTACCTGAATGTTGGTATCTCGATATATCCAGATGCAGACTCTCTTGAATATGACAGAAACTCCATGCATATATTTTCCAAGTCTAGTGGAAAACAAACTTGGTTTGTATTATTAGAAAATATGGCAAAAGACAAGTGCTAGAAGTGCAGATGTTGTGAAATTTATACACACTACTTTCATATTCTCCTCCTTCTATGTTTATACCACCATACATCAGCAATGTTTTTTTATCGTTCACTAAGCATATATAAACCATAAGATTATGGTTACAGAGTGTGACTAGGTAATGTTTGCGAAATTGTGGTACATTCGTCCAAGCATGGATAATTTTTTGGTTTGTAGGGGAGAAAGTCTCCAGTTTTATTTAAATAAGTCTCTTAAACGTCAAAATGAGTGGAGAAAGGGACTAGCATGGATAATTATGAAAGCTAACTTGCAATATTATATCAAACTCTATGTTATCCCAGACTGATTTATTTGTCGCGTGTATTTCAGTACCATCTAAAGCATACATTGAATTGCTTTCTAGTATAGAGAATAGAGTAGGTGAATATACAACATCTGTTGTTACTTCTCCCTGTTGCAATAGTAATTCCTTCCCATTTTTATAAGTCACTCGAATATCATAAACTGGGGCTTATTTTTCTCTACCTCTGTTATCATGTTATTAGTGAGTATTTTATTAAATCCAAAAGGTGAAAAGCCTATTATGAGGTACTTGATAAATGGACATTGTTCACAGACTCAACATAAAGGGAGTACTGTACAAAAACAAGCATCAGTGATTAAATACAGGACATATAAAGCAGACTTCATTGTGTCAATCCACCATAAAATACTAGCGAGAGAATGTACATACGTAATTTATATTTATTCATTCCTTTTAGACAGCGGGTGTAGAGATATATTATCCACTAGTGTGATAACAATCATAACTCAGAAACTTTTGCAGAGTTCATTGACATTTCCAGCACAATAAATGTCAATTTCAAGGTAGCCGCAGACTAGATATGAAATACTTGGTATAGTGTATAATGACTACTTTTATTGGACTGATCTATACTTTATAAATAGCTCGGTAAAACAACTACCGGCAGATGTTATGTCAAAAAACACACAATCGGTATTCATATACCTGATCCATTTGGTACAATCGAGATCAAATTTGACTGAAAAGGAATCACTGAACACAAGTATCTATAAATACAATAACAAATCCAGCCGAGAAAGTCGTACCTTGCTAACCGGAACTGAATGGCGATAATTATAGCATGTTCGAATATCAAAAAGAAAAATCTCTTCTTCACTTTGTCATTTTCAAAATAGATATTAAGAAGAATTTTGTTGCATCAATGCTTGTTTTCTGCCTACCATGTCTCACTATCGTGTTTTCTTTCGAAGAAACAATCATTAGATAGTACAACATAAACAGCCGCAATAGGACTCAGAAAGAGGTACCTGGAAAGTGTATCAAATAATAGGTAAAATGTTAATTATACGAACCACACAGTAGTACAGGTACACATGTCGAGCCATTTTCAAACTTATGGTATTTGTGCATACCCTTATTTTCCAAGAGTAGCCCTTCTTCAATTAATCCGGGAACTCTATGAAATTCCAAACACATAATGAATTTGATATTCAAGATAAATAACTGTGCACTCAGTAGAAGATAGGGTAAATATCCTCACAATCTATAGAAAGACAACGTTACCTATAACTGTCTATATATCAACTGATAAAATAAATGGTAAATATACTATTCAAAAAGCACTGTCATCTTGTATTGGGTACAGAAAACTCGCACAATGCTGTAATATAAACAGAGATATTCTTGTCAATGTTACCTCTATCTATAATTAGATAAATTGGAAGACATTTCCGAGTGTTCTTTTGTTTGCAAGCATAAAATAAAGAGCCATTGTCTTCCCTACAAGCAAAAAGAGTGATCCTCTGTTGGGTGTATTGTCATTAGCTTTAATCTAGGAAGTGTGTCTAATGTCTATTGGGTATTCTTTTTGTTCTAATAATTATATATGGTAACAATAAGAACTGATCCAGTAAAATCATTCAAATTATTATTTATGCATATCATGCACTTGGACTTCATGGGGTAATAATAATACATTCATCTTCTAATGAGGAAAAGATATAAGACAGGGCCTAGCTGTTGGGCTTTGATAATACAGGTGTATTGATCTCCATGGGTTTTACCACTCCTCCAACGGTAGGCGAGAATTGAATATTCTCATTAACTACGGTTGAGTTCTGTGCCTCGGTGGTATTTTCATTCACAATCTCCTGGTTTATTGCATCCCAGTCGGCAGGAAAATCTTGAGTAGAATCTGTCTCCTTAGCGGATTTCTTCTTGCGCATATAGAATACCACGCCAATAATCACTGCAACCTGTTGAGAGAATATGATTATTCGTTCAAAGTCAAATACCGGTTCCTATCTTACCAGCACAATACATCCTATGACTATACCCACAATAGCACCAGTACCCAATCCACCATCTTTAGGGGGATTTGCTGTATCTGTTGAGGATAATGGATAAGCATATTGAGGGACATATTTTATGTGAGTCAAATCTGATACATCAAGAACTATAAAATCATCAAGGTAAACATTGTTTGTTCGGCCAAAAAGAATGAAGAGAAAGTTCTTGACAAGTACAGCTGATAAACGAAGGAACAATGGAATTAAAAACAATGATGGCAAGTCCATATATTTTAGAGTGCTCTCCAATATATTCGAATTTACCTGAATGTAAATCCCGAGATGCGTTGATATTTGCAGGTAATTCAATTGGACAGCTTCTCCATGAATATGTATCCAGATCAAGCAAATAGCAGATTTCATTGTCGGGGAATACTGTATAAATCTCATAAGAATCAGATATACAGTGGTTATCCAGATCTTACCGTCTCCTGCAAGTGTTCTACCACCATACAATAGCACCGTTTTATTATCATTCACTGTAGAGTAAATGAGAATCTATTTGTTTCTTTATCATCTTTCACTTACATAAAGTTGTTGTGAAGTAATCTCGGTTACTGGGTACGGGTGATATGAGAGTATGTTCAGTCCAGAGGTTATCAGTAAACGAGAACTGTGCCATTTCTCCCAAGCCAAGGAAATAACTAAGTGTGCCATTTTCTCGGGGTCTTCCATAGCCACCCAAGAAATACACTGAGTTGGTATTTGGTGACGAGATGGTATGTAATGCGTAGCGGAAGTAAGTATTGTTGTATCCAGTAGCATCACTGATCTCTTCCCATTTCTGGATCGTATAACCAACAAAAAATTAGTGAATGAATATGAAATTTAAAACGAAGTCTTACCTGTGTCTCCATATCAAATGTAGTTAGATGATAGAATCCAAAGGGTAAGAAAGATCCACTAGTGCTTTGTATGGTATCATAAGTATTGCCGTCTACAGCAACAGTCTGATTGAAGGTTACGCTAATCAATGTGTATTAGAAAATGTGTGTGGATCATGTAATGTGATGTTTACCCAGTCAGACCTCCATAGAACACTAACTTATTGATGGAAGGTACATAGGAAACAGAAGCACGACGACTATAGTAATAACATGTTAGACACAGGAAATATACACAATATTATTGTGGTTACATTTGACCATTAGTAACACTGTCTCTCTTAAAATCAGGCAGGGAAGTCCATACTTTGGTGGTATCATCAAACACAAGGAAGGGGCTCTTAAACACGGTATTTTGATCATTATAGCCACCTTGTAAATACATTTTGTGTCGATCAGGGCTTGCAATGAATTGTGGGGTTCTGCGGGCTGCGACCTCAAGATCGTCATTGAATGTAATTCTTTCCCATGCAAATTTCATTGAACTCAAAGTAGTGGCAGTGGTATTATGAACATGCAGGGCAATCATATCTGAAGGGGCACCAAAGGTAGCATCAAAATTTCCCGCACAATATATTTGTTCATTAAGATATGTACAGTCTATATATTGGGGTTAGTATCAGTTAAAATCAATGTATGGAATCTTCCTATTACATGTTCCTGTCTTGGGGGCTACATTCACAGTAAGTACAGTATCAAACAATAAAAATAATATAGACAGTAATTGATACTTCATATAGAAGAAAAAAGAGATGTGTATTTTCGGATTAAGATGGAGTTATGGATTTATAATAGAAGGACTTGAACACAGGCGGTGTATTGTATACATTGTGGATCCAAGTTGATACATATGTGGTACATTAAAATGTCTATTCACAGATGTTCTGAGGAAATATGTAGTCATCATCATTTATTATTATCTACTCTAGCTATGGATAGTAAAGAACAGTAATGAGGTGATTAGTATCACTATAACCAGCCAAGTATTCATAATCAATAGCAGATAATCCTTAATTGGTAGCCAGTTTAAACTGGGTTAGTATGGGGAACTAAATGTGAACATGATTGTTTGATGGAAGACAGAGAGAAATCACTTAGCAAAGTGGTTTATATTGTCAAGAGAATATACATAAAAATGATTTTGTTACTAGTGTAGGCATTGCTATCAACCAATACCGGATCGATGAGCGTACATAAATTTATATCCTATATTGCATTGTTTTTATTAGTGGGGTACAGACATGTTTATTATTCTCATCAACCAACGGATCTATACTCAATTGGATACGTGGGACTTAATTATCACAAGTTGATTACTCCGGAGAAAGCAGACTTATTACATGAAATAAAATAGAGCTTCTATAGAACTTTTGATCTGCTTAAGTCCCTGACGTATAATATAGACTTGCTTATAGTATTATACTTTACATTTCTTGTTAATCTTATTTACCATTAACTTTGATAGTGTAACACACGTTGTGCACAATACTCGTACAATGGGGGGTTGTATAGGAGCTAGAATCCATATGCTCCAACCATATTCAATCTTCTGGTCATATGGTTATCTATCCATCAATGTAGCCAACAATCAATATTAACTATATCTGAAGATTCTTGACTTATAGGATCAATGTAGGTACTATCCTATGAGACTATGATAGGTTTGATATTCTTCAATTGACTTTTCCAGATTTGACGCCACCATGTCAGTTAAATATATAAGGCGTGAATACAGCCGTTGTCACCCTTACTCTGTGGCTGTAGTAGACCTACTAATACATGGCTTAGTTCTTATGCTGTCAAAATAACTTGAACAAAAAAAAACTCCCACACTGAAAAGTGAGATTTTCACATTATGCAAGGAGTCATACATAAAAGAGCAGGAGAGGTAGAGGCTAAGTTAGATAAGCCTCACAAATGCCAAATATTCTATGAAGTAACACATGAAGCAGATGAAATACGCGGTTATAATGTGACGAGAGATTTATTATAGTGATAAATGTCTTTTCTATTTTCAAGTACAAATCTACCATAAAAGGCTTTAGATTTATCTAAATCCAAACAATAAGTAGCGTGCCGTCAGTGAACTCACAGCACTAATCTAGCTTTTTTCTCTCTATAGAAGATTCTTCCCTGGGCTCATGACCAAACACCAGACAAGCCCATTTCATGAGAGTCTGCACAATGAATGTCAGGCATCCGGGCGGATAATCGTCACTTAGTCTTTTCTTTTTTCGGAAAATTTTATTGACTTCACCGTCAACCGCTCAATTAACCAAACAATATGGATGACAGAACCAAGGTCAGTTAAAGCGTCCTATAACTCCCCTTTAAGTCTTTATTTTTCACACTGACTGATGGTCGTCATATACAGACAGTTAATATGTGATGAGGAGGGAAGAAGAGGAGGTGAGAAAAGATAAAGATTAAAGTTTATATGCGTTTTTTGTTTACACATTGATCTTTATACATTCTGTTGTTCAAAATCAATCGACCTCATCTTCCATGCATCTACTCATAAATACATCTTATGTAAAAACACATTCATATAAAAGTGGAATTACCTACTCAGGCATTATCTGCAACACTCAACTGCCTTATATGTTAATCAAAGTATGCAGAAGAATGTTGAATATGTTTAAACAAATATGTACATCTATTCTAAATACTTTTAGTCACATAACATGATTGAAGGTTTATATTTGACTCACGGCCCATCACACTTTTAACAGTCATCTTCCAAACCTCTAAACTTCTAATCTCCCTCCTAGATGACTTCAATGGAGACCGGTTATTGCTGGTATTAATTATCTATGATAGCAGTATATTTGTGAGGTCAGATATTCATCGACAGGACCAAGGAATCTAGTTACTAAGCAATTACCTTCTTTTTAGTGCTCCCTAAAGCATACTCGTAACACCATGCCTCTTTTCTTCTATTTTCACACTATCTTTATTAAACATACCATCTCCAAAAGCAACAACAGGAATCTTCTTATTTTCTTCTACTGACTTCAACTTCTCCCAAAACTTTACTTTCTACCTTAATCAGATTGATTTCTTGCAGGACTGTTCGGGACCCTTCTTCTTTCTTCTCTACTTCTTATTTCTACTAGCATTTCTTCTTTTTATGAGTTTGCTTTTTTTCCACCCAAAGAGATTCACCATCTCCTCTCACACGACACCATATCAGCACCAAATCCATCTGACCTTATGAGGTTTGAGCAATCTTTAGATGTGGTGCTCCTTCATATTCAAGGCAAAGAATAGTGCTTAGTTTGGTCTTTCTTATTACCATAGAACAGTATTCCTTCTGTCATCTATTCTTCTTGGTTTTATCTTTTTCAGCCTAGGTACTTGCCATCCCTTTCGCGTGTCTCTACTTGACAGCTAAAGGGAGTTGAATAAACAGACAATTAGAGGGATTTTTTGGAGTAATATGATCATAGAGATAAAGAGATACATTTATTACAGAGTATTTATAATCATTCTAGGACACAATGATATTCACTATATGTGGTATCACATGATCATTCAGAGTATGATCATCCACTATACAGCTCTATCATCAAATTTCAGAGCACTCCTCACAAAGAAGACAAACTTACCAAAATAAACAGCATTGTCTATATACAATAGAGTGAATTGCCTGATGTTAAAGTGGCTCTTGCCCGAGATTCTCATAAACTTCAAATGATATCAAGTACTCAGTCAACGAACTACTCCTGACCATTCAATCTTCCAAACACCTTCATAAGAGCCTCTGTGTCAATAGCAGAAGCTATTAACACTTTCCAGCCTTCTTCTCTGTACGATGACCCAGGTTTTCAATATTCCCTTATTCTTTGGCGTCTTCTTCCCCCCCTCCTTCTATGGCTATATATAGATTTAATGACTCTACACAGAAAAGATACACTGTATTTAAAAATATAAAAATGGGCATTAATTCGTTTGAGTGACTATTTATGCAACTATTTTATTGAAGGGCGTAAATAATGGTGTTAAATGACTCAAGTTATTTTTAGATGCACTATGTCCAACAGGTTCTTTGAGGGCAAGAAATAACCTGGAATCTGTCCTTTTGTTGTGTATTTATATTCTCACTGATTTTTATGCAAAGTCTTCTGGTTTTGGCATTTCATATAACAAGGCTTCCAGTGCCTTGTAATTATCAATCGTCCTTCTTGCATGCTGTAGTTGTTGTCGAACATAGTTCTGATAGAGTAAGGAGATAAATGCTTGTTGTTTATGTAAATAAGATAGCTCAGAAGCCACACAGTAATGAATGTAAGTATCTCTTCTCTGTTGATATATTAAATGTTCGGTATCCTAACAGAAACACACAGTTAGTATAGATAGACACAGCTGAATGTGTATAGATCATTTTACTGTTTTCAATAGATGATCCAATCTCTCTACTTCGGATTCTAATCCAGGTACGCCTCTATTCTGATTGACTTTAATTGTATTCTGTTGAATCTTCTTGGTGAGTGTGTCGATCTGATTCACAGCCAATCTCACTTTTCTATCCAACATGTCCAAGAAACATGTGGCAATATCCTTGTGCCTCTGTAGACTCTCTAATACATTGTTGATGGATGCTATTTCTGATTCAATAATGGCACTTTCTGAATGCATGTAATTTCCCACTGATTCATACCCACGCACCACATGATTACATGCATCACAGTTCTGTACAAAGCAATCATGTTCAATAGTACTAAGTTCTCTATTGAAACAAGTCAATAACCGCTGGATATAAATCTGATTCTCTTCCTTACTTTAGTGTGCTGTCGTATCTTCTGAGCTCTATTGATCGTGCATGCTTAATATTCACCATCTTCTCCATGATAGAACCCAATTTATCATACTTCTCGATTGATTTTGGTACTGTGTTCTTGATATGTTCAATACGAGATGACAGATCTTTGGGAATAAACCCCTGTAGTTCATCTATATCCGGATTGATCCTTATAAACTCTTCTTCTATAGAAGGAGTCATGGCTTTTCTCCATAACAGGAATTCCTATGAATATAAAGTATGAGTAGAAGCGGATACTATTTACATTCGGGATCTTACTGTTTCCTCTGTTAAGAATGTAGTAACGACTTCATCATTCTTCAATACTGGGTGTCGTATAATACAGTTAATGAATCTCGATAATCCCTTGCACCTCTGCTTTAAGAACACTTCATCCTCTGCAGGTGAAATTATGAGTAATGTATAATCATGCTTTATCTACTACCAACTTACTTCCTGATATCTTCTTAGGTGGCAAATGAGGGATTATTCTGAACGGATATCGCTTTAACAGTATCTCCCATAACCAGAAGAAATCACTGTATCTTCTTCTGACTGAAGATTGGCGTTGGTTACTCTGAATAAGATAATTGACATGAGTAAACAGGAACCCTTCTTTCTCTGCAATAGTTATAGTGATCTGATCTAGATCTGTGAACCACTGATAACTCTCCATGGATGCCTTCACCAGGGCTAATGTGGATACTTTGTCTGTAATGACTTCACTATTGAGTTGTGTGTCTTTGGCTATCTTAGTGGCCACTGAGATGTTCTTGGTGTGTGTGGGAATGGGTTTAGATTGATCATCTGGGTAGACTGGGAATATGTTGGAGGGTGGTGTGGAAGAGAGGCGCCAGGGATCATCATCAAATTGCTTGGGTTTTACTGTGGATATAAGGGGATTGATCTTCTTTACTTGGAATGAGTCCAGGTTACGCAGTAGTGGAGAAGGCAGATCTATTTGATAATCATAAGGAATGAATACAAGAAGTAAAATAATAGAATGTTTTTCTATGTACCATTTCTGTGTTGATACACCTTCATCAGTGACAATTCTGTTCATATGAAGAGTGAGTATTCATATATACACACACACGCACACTTACCCATATTCTTCTGTGCACATCCTATGAGTGCTAGTGCTGTGTTGAATTCATTTCGAGTGACATACATGGCACCTGGGGGTACAATCAATGACATGATCTATAATAACAAGTATCAATAAACTCCTTATACTCCATCCCCCTAACACTCTTACCTACTTGCTCATTATGTCTAGGACTCAATCCTCCCAGTTTGATCACCGTCTCGAGTGATTCTGTAGTAATACGGTCTCCAATGGGTCCTGCACGGATATAGGCCGTATCAAATATCTCAGGTAAATCCACTCCGACTAATGTGTAAACATAATGATAAGTCTTTATGTGTCTCTGTTATACCCACACACGCACACGCACTCTACTTACTCAATACATTGGCTGCAGTAATACTCTCTGTGACCATACCTTCATCCACTTGAATAGACTGTGTTAAGGGTGCTCTCAAGTCATCGTCATTATCAAAACGAACAGCACTCCAGGGATCTTCTTCTTCCATACCAAAGGAGATTGAAATAGTATTAGGCATAAAAAAGGTATTGTTTGATCCGAGAAAAGAAGTGTCTGGGTGTTCTTCTGTAGTCATCAGGTGGTATTTAATAGTGAAAAGGGGTATACAGTGTGTATAAAAGATAATAAAAGAAGAAGAAAGAGAGAAGGGGGGCGGTACTGGAATAATAATAAGTTTAAATAATAGATGACGTATTGAATGAGAGAATACTTATCGGCTGTTTATTTAAGGTCTATTGCTTTAAGACTGCACTATTTATAAAGCATATTTATGAGGATAGACACTGTGATATTAATAAGGATAAACACTGTGATATTAATAAGGATAAACACTGTAATCATACCATTTCTATTTCTACATGTTAATGCAGGCTGTTACACCTGTTGAACTCTATTTTATATCATATGAGATAGATGTTTATCATGCATTTTATTTGTATTTATAATTCATCATGTTGATGATCCTCCTCACTCTTCTTCTCTGGAGTGTCTTCCTTCTTATCTGAAGTCTCTTCCTTCTTGTTCTCGTCTTCCTTGCTCTCTTCTGTCTCATTCTTGGCCTCTTTCTTAGGTAACTTGGCTTTCTTCTTTAACAGTTTCTTCATATGTTCCTGCAATGACTTGATCTTCTCTGCTACAGAGGCACTTGTCAACACAGGCTGATCTCTTTCTGACAGCTTTTTCTGGGCATTCAATGTATTCTCAAACCATTCATGGACACTTTCTGTCATGTTGGCCAGTACAGCAATCTCATCCTCGGTATACTGACGAAGATCTTCGGATTTAGCCCGGATATCTTCAACGAATTTACGAGAGAGGTTGATGATAGATTGGATATGGTTAATATTGTTCTGACGTTCTTTGTATTCAACATAGCGATACTTGATTGGCTGTTCAATCATTCTATTAAAGAAATAAGGTTATCTACTCTAATAAATCTGGTATTCTTCTTCACTTACTGGAGTTCCTTCAGTTTATTCACATAGATAGGTGTATCTGCATGTTCTCCTTCATCATACAGCCACTCAGATATCTCACTTAACTTCTCTCTGAAGTTACCAATATCATCTTCAGAAGCAATGATCTCTACTATATCTTCATACAAGAAGTCCTGTACACGATAGACAAATGTCTCCAGAGCATTCTTGGATTCTTCTCTCAATTTCTTCATCTTGTCTAATTTATCCAATGCTTTGATACTGTTACAGTGTGAGTGCATGCATCTATTGTCATAAAAAGTATGCAATTTACCTTTCTTTAGCTTGTACTTTATCTACTTCTGTCAAGGGTACAATTTCAGTGGGAATAAATTCAATGGTCAAGGGCACTTTGATAATAGACACACTTTCTTCAGGTTCATCAGTGGATATGTCCTTATCAGTATCTGTATTATTATTGGTATCTGTATCACTAGTTGTCTCATTCTATATAGATATATACAAGGTAAGACAATAAATGGACTCATCCCGTTATCTACTTACTTTGGTCTCTTTTCCACCAAAGAATGACTTGACTTTATCTAAACAGAGTAATCAGTCTACTGTCCCACTTGAATACAGGCCAGATAGAATAGTATTTACCTTTAAATGTTACTTTCTTCACATGGAGAAATGCTTCTGGGACTTGTACTAACCCAGAATTGGTTAACTCAATGGACACACGTACTTTGGGTGGTTGTTCAGTTGTTTTGATATCATCCTTATGTTTCTTCATGGCCTCTGTCAACCCAGTTACTTTATATTTACCAATACTGTTCAATCCAGCATTGGTATCCTTGCCATGAGCAATCTCAAACTCAAAATCAGTCACTCTATTGAATCCCATCACTTTACGTACTCCAATCAGACTGGATTCCCTGAAGAGGATCGTGTGAGTGGGATGTTTGGCTATAAATAAACTAACAGTTCAGTCACTCTTCAGTAATCACTTGTTATCCCGTCTTTACCTTCTATCCCTTTGTTCTCAGGGATGTAGCTCACTTCAATAGGATATAAACTGATGTCTTTGATAGAAATACGTTTACTCAGTCTGAACTGGTTACTGAGTGATGCTCCTCTGAATGCAGCACCTACATATAGAGTATGAGTCAACTGACACAGAATGAACAGGTTACTTTTAACTTTACCCAAAACGGCAGCCTCATCTCCATTTACATTCTTTGCTATCTTTTGACTATATTGGAAAACAGTGTAAGTGAATGTTCATCTGATCTCCCTTTTCGTACTTACAATCCCATTAAACCGACCAACTCATTCTGAACAGAAGGAACACGAATACCTCCACCCACGAGAACGACTGATTTGATATCATCCTAGAGAAGAGTTATATGCCTTTAGTGATCGTGAATATACTACTTAGACTGTTTCTATATTTTACAGCTGTCATGTTGGCTGCTTCCAATGCATTCAGGATAGGATTACGAACACGGTCAATCAGATCATGACAAACACGCTCCAATTGATTTCTAGTCACTTTCACTTTGAAATCAATACCATTGTATATTCCCTCCACCTACAAACACAGATGGTCAATATATGTGGTTTCCTCACCAATCACCCCGCTTACTGAAGCCATTGTCTCTGTATTTGCACTCAAGATCTGTTTCACCCGAGTAGCCTCCTTCAATAACCGAGTCATGGCAGCATCCGAATTCCTGATGTCTTCCTGTACTCTATGCTTATTCTGCTCCATAAACGAATCAGCCAGCAACTGCCTGATACGCACATCAAACTCATGCCCTCCTAATGTTCTGTCGTACCCCACACTCTTTACTTCCAACTGAGGTGCAGTAGGAGACTTTTTACCCTCTTTCACAGGTACTTCCGAGAATGTCACAATGGAGGCCACAGTAGATCCAGCACCCATATCATAGAAAATATGGCTCTCTGGTTCTTTTCCTATATCTCGATTCACAGCGAAATTAAGGGCCACTGCAGTTTCATCATGCATCAAAGACAATACATTGAGTCCAGCAAGTTCAGCAGCATCCAAAATAGCCTGTCTCTCATATTGATGAGCAAAAGGAGTAACCTACAACTCGATTTAGAATTTCTTTTTTTCATTGTTCTTTTATATAGGCACAAAAAATACATTACTGTGATCACTACATCCTTGACTGACTCTCCAGCTGTGATGGAGGCCTGTTCTTTTGCATTCTGGAATTGATACGCAATCAGTTCTTCAATAGTCACTTGTTTTGTATTATTATGAAGAAAGAGAGGCATATGTCTATCCACATCCACAATCATCTTGTTGACATAACGGTGTCTATATTCCACACAATGAGGGTCATCGTACTGTTTACCGATGATACTCTTCAAATTGAAATAAGTGTACTGAGGGAACCGACCAGCCTATAAAAGAAGGAGTGTGTGTGTAAAGGAAACGTCCATTGTTTTCTTCTTCTTTTTTTTTACCAAACTAATAGCATCTGAGCCATACACGCGTTCATTGTCACGTACAGTCACTACAGATTGGGTCTTTCTTTTGGAATCCTTATTCAGAACAACGTCAAGTGGTAATCCAGGTTTGATGAGTCCGACTTTAAACCACTCTGTACCGTAATCAATAGACATGACAGCCGCATTGTTCTCATGTAGAAGAAGAACAAGGGCAAGTAGAAACAATAACCAACGAGATGTCATGTTGATAATTGTCAGGTTCAATAAAAATAATCGAAACCCTCTATTTATACTGATGTTAGTGTGGAGGGAGGAACTTGTCCGCTTACAATTGGCTCGGAATCTTTTTATTCAAGGTCAACTCAGTATGGGGTGCACGTGATGAATGAAGATATGGGAAAACGTACTTGAGTGGATTAGAGGTGTCCACATTGGAGTTATTCATTGGGTACAATACAGAAAAAAAATGTGTTTGGTGACTCAATTAGTGCATTGAGATAGCCACGTAAGGGCTGGGTAAGCTGGGAAGATGAAAGAATCAGTTTGTTCTCTATGTAAAGGAACTCTGATAGAAGCTCTTAACGCCTGATGAGTTCAGTAGGGTGTTAATTATAACAAAATAAGAGGAACAACAGGTCATGCTAGTAGTAAATAATTATGCCTTGAAAACACTCATTAAAGACGAATTTATTAGAAAAGGCTTCAGTTCTCAAGTAATATACTTGAGTTAGGGGAAGGTGAAATCCCAAAAATCAGATTTTTCACCCCAGAGCAGCCAGATGTCAGTCGCCCCTTTTGACAGTTCATAGTTGATCTAGCAGAAACTCGTACTAAAAGTTGTCCAGCATCGTATCATCCGCAAGAAGATTCCGACTTGACAGCTACTCCATCCCTTCACGCCACTAGTCCATTTATGCTTTAATTGCTTTGTATGTCATACCGATTCGACGATTTTAGAATCTATCAAGCCTCCAGAATCCAATCCCACTCCTCTTCGCAAGCAGCCATTTTTATTCGAGTGCTCTTATAAGCTGTCTGAATTCCCCCAGAATACTCTATTATCAGCCAATACTGCATAGCTTCTTACGGACTGCCTCAATTTCATGAGGTGGATAGAGAGTGTCTGAGTTCCCCGTGATTGGATCTCTTTGTTTACAGGTACAAAGTTCAATTAATTTTAAAAAAGTTTAATTAATACAGACATGAACATCAGTATTATCAATAAGAAAGAAAGGCTTTATCAGGATTTATGTTATTCATAATTCGCTCATTATCCAAGCTTAATCTTTCTTCAATAAAGGGAACTGACCCCATTTGTTACAGAAGAAATTGTATTCTCATTCTTTCGAGGCATCGATACCAAACCAGTTGTGAAATACAAGTGGTAAGTCTCTCTGAGGATACACTATTTTGACAGCTCCCCAGTGATCTCCAGTATGTCGTACCAGATAAGATACAGGCTAATTTCTCTTCTTTGGCAAGTCCATTGACAGGTAAGTCAAAGACAGACCATTTATGTCATCAGCAGCGGTACACACACTCTATTTCACAGAGTGGGTATTAGCTTCCACTTGTGAAGCCATTCGACACATAGGAATACTTCACTGGCAAAACAACCTTCCACTTCTCTTTGTACTCCTTCACATCGAACCAGAAGTTATTCTCGTACACATCTTTATACTTCTCAACAAATACAGAGCATACCCTTCTCAAGCTGAATATGCATGTTTTCGTCTCCCAGAATATAGGATATAGCTCTATAACCACTGTTGTATTCTGATAGGTTTATACCAAAAGTAATACTTTAAGAATCCTTTACGGGTTTTATTATCAATATTGATTTTAGAAGTATTATCTTTCTAGACAGGGGAATAATAAATATACAGATCACAGAGGTTACGTGGGTTATAAGAAGGATATATATAAGGGTATAATAAGTGATACAGTGTCACATTGCTTAGGATACATCTTTATACTGCTCAATACAACAACCACAGTGGCCATCACCTAAGGGGTTGTATGTTTCATTGGCTGCTTTGGCTTATTCTAGGGTGTATTTTAAAAGAAGACTCTTTTTTTTTTCAGGTACATAGTCCTAAAGAAATACATCCTCAAGCTTCCTTCACTTTAATTTGTAAACTGTCATGTCAAAGTAAAAATATAGAGAGCCTATGGGGTCTATGATTCTATTGGTGATATATTAGGGGGACTCAGACACTCCATACATATCCGCCTCATCAAATTGAGACAGACCCTAAGAAGCTATGCATCTATTGGCTGATAATAGAGTATTATGGCGGGGGACTCAGACAGTCCCTAAGAGCACTCATCAACACTCGCTTTTCGAATGCAGGTTGTGATGGAACTGCCGACACCCTGTTTGAAGATGCAGGTCTATTGTCATATTTACTCCTGATTATATATGATTCGTATGTAACCAATTTAATATTGATGTTAAACGAAATAATTACACAACCGATCATTCGAGCCCATATAAAAAGGGTCTTCTTTTCATAATGAGCTCTCTCTCGCATTTTGCACTTCATTAAAGAGTACACAGAGTCTCATTAATTCTTCATCACCACAACACTTATAACATTAATTCTACCTCAAGTTCTCATCTATTAGACTTAGTCGACTCATAGCATTCAGAACATGTATGACCTTGAAACCAAGGCTTATTAAAGTACTTACGAGGTGCACACTCTCTGGTAGAAGTAGTTGCAGTAGAATGATAGTTTCTATTCCCTAAGTACTTATTGTTATCATATCTCTGATAGTTCTTTTAATTATTATGGTTATGATTTGGCCTGTTATTACAGTATTTATGACAACTGCAATCAGGATCATTATGAGTCGAATTAGAGCCATGGTTTCTGCAATAATATTGGTTCATCGCATGCCTAGATCTACTTCTATCATAGGGCTTATTTAAGAAACTTATGCTACGGTTTTTTCTATTGTTTTCATAGAGATTACATATTTACCCCTATCTACGGATGAGGTGTTTTTTTTAAATAGTTGAAGGCCAATAGCCTTATACGATTTAGAATCATCCCCTAACACATTATGCATCATCCGGATGACATCTTCCACCGTTACATTTTCAATGGGTTTATTGTCACTCTGCTCACTTCTGGTTAATACCAAGTTAACCACGAATTTGGCTTCTGGTATGAGTGAGGCCAGGAATCATTCCCCAATGATGTTGTTCTTGGCATCAAACTTGGCTTCTTAAACCGTAGCTATAAGCCGATTTGTATGAGATGAGATCGATTCATCGTCATGCATCAGCATGGTAAGAGCAGAGTATCTCAATACTGTCAATCTGGACCTTCTAGTAAATCTTCGGGCAATTAACCCACATGCATCATCCTAATTGGTGACCTTTGTGAGAGTTTTGGCAACCCAGTCATCATGCTCATGATGGAGCGACAGGGGAAAGGTCTGGCCCAGGATGTCTCTATCTCCTGCTGGTAGATCAACTTCTTGAAGGCTCTCAAAAGTGAACGTCTTAATTGAAAACTTCTTGGTCTGGAAAAGGCTTAGTCACTTCTGTTACCTCCTTGGTATTCTGACTTCTTCCCTCCTTTCCACGGAACGAGTGACCTAACCAGATTAATATTACCTGTACCATCATCTTCTCTAGTTTTGCGCCTTCTAGCAGCGTTTTCTAAAGAGACCTTATGCTTATTGAGCACCTCCAATTTCTCATTGAACTCCTTCACATCAACAAACTTCTTGTTGATTATGGCCTGAGTAGACCCATCGTGCAGTGCAGCACAGTAAATTTCTGTCGCTTCCTTAGTCATGGCAGTGAGCTTATCAATGGTGGCACCTAGGCTTCCTTGGCTCGAGCCATCAATGGAGATGAAGGTGTGCTCCGAGATTTCTTCATTAGCATCGGCCATCTCGGTGTCTTACAGCTAATTGCTGGGTTGGAAGTTGGCAATAGTCATGGCTCTTTGAGCAACACCCATAAGAGAGTTATTGGAGGAAACATTTGTTCGAGAACTATTGTTGCTGTTATTGGCGGATAATTTGAAGTATAAAATGGTTGTATTTCGGTAGGTTTATACTAGAGGCAATACTCTAGGAATCCTTGACGGCTTTTATTTATATCAAGAAGCATGATTATTCTAGACCAGGAATAATAAATATACAGAGTGACTGATCATATCACGGAGGTTCCGGGATTCTGAGAAGGATATATAAGGATATAATAAGTGGTACATTCATACATTGTCCAAAGTGCATCTTTATACTGCTCATCTACATCAGATCGAATAAGAGACGGGATATGTGCTCTAGTTGGTACCTAGGGTTAGATGCCTGATCTTGGTTGAATAGAATGGTTAGATGATGTTTATTTCTGTCAATAAGTTACAACGTACTACTCTATTAGGTGCTTGTGCTTAAAAACTCATTTCTATAAATATCCTACCTCATTGTGTTGGATACACTTGTCTCTCTTCCTTCATGATAAAATTAATATCCTCTATACTACTCTTTCTCTTCCATATACATGTTGGATTAACAGATCAAGTAACCACTAAACATAGAACGCGTAAGATTAAACCTTTTAAATGTTACTGTACGTAAAACTGATTATTTTATTGTTAGTTTGTGGCTACTTTGGGACAAGCATTTACTGCGCAGGGAGCTTCCATGATTTCCATGGAGGAAACTCCACAGATATAATTGTTCTACCACTGGAAACCATAGGGACTGTTGATATCAATGTCATAAATACGAAATGGGAAAGACATTCCAGCATTGATGCTATTGGTATCGCAATGCGTCCCTTCGGACAGTGTATTGCCATTCCAGATCAACGAAGGATGTACTTCGAAGGAGGTTTTACCGGAT
The DNA here is from genome assembly GCA_025528865.1 of Pilobolus umbonatus. NCBI lineage: Eukaryota > Fungi > Mucoromycota > Mucoromycetes > Mucorales > Pilobolaceae > Pilobolus > Pilobolus umbonatus. The sequence continues at coordinate 54,989 of JAIXMH010000034.1, forward strand.
CTGAAATCAATAGGACTTTTGAAGAGTTCTCGGTTGATGAGAATGGACAGGGAAAATGGAGTTTATTGCCTGAATTCAGTAAAAAAGAAATACCCAATAGTTCCATGTAATGTTTTAAATTAGAATCTATAGTCATCCAGCTAAACAGCTTATTATAGTATTCGTGGTCATGTTGCTTATGTAACTGCTATCAACAAACTAGTATTCTATGGCGGATCTACAGAGTAAATATCTACCATATTATATGTAAGTTAAATGTCTAATGATTGTTATTCAGAGTTCCCGTCAATCAGACAGCTGTTTTAGATGGTAATGTTATTACAACATTCTCTGACAAGGATGATATGCTGCCATTTGGATTTGACAAATTAACAACTTTTGACTCAGAAACACAGGTAGAATAAACATTATTTACACCCATTTTACACAAGTAACTTACATCTAAAATTAGGAATGGGAAGAGGTCACTAATCTTACAGGAAAGCCAAACGATAACTTCATTTATTCCAACACACTAATATCCCCGCCCGGAAGCAATGTGATGTATTCAATAGGCGGCTACGAAATACTACGAAATGACACATCAGCATCTTCACACTGGGTTGGATTTAATGTATTGTACAAAATCACCTTCCCTGACTACAGCTGGGAAACGCTTAATTGTAACAGTAGACCAATCGTTCGAGACTTTTATACCACTACATTCTGTAAGTATATATTTTATAGTGTTGTAACATAGATTGCTCATATTTATATGTGCAGTACCTGATGGAAAAACAATACTGATGTATGGTGGTGCTAGTTATAGCGATTGGGGTAATTATTATAGAAAATATTCCTATAGGCTTTAACATGTCTTTATAGTGGCTTTGGATAATTCAAGACAAGTTTGTTATGTGCTTGACCTGGAGTCATACGAATGGAGATCGTGCAATCTTCCAATGATCGATGGCGCAGATCTATTTAGATATCATCATTCTGGTAACAACCATGATTCAAATAAATCATTATGTTTTGTTTGCCAATCTTCTTTCTTCGTTAGCTGTCCTTGTAAAGAATCATTTATTTATATTGTTTGGATTTGAAAACCCATATAGTACGATTAGTTCAATTCTGATTTTGGATGTTTCTAATTCAAGCAATATACAATATGTACCCGAGTACAATTATTTACAACCCATACCGATACCCACAAATCCATCCGAAAAAATCACCACAGACCCTCCAGGAAACAAAGGATTAAGTACTGGTGGTATTGCTGGCATTGCTGTAGGATGTATTGCATTGGTAAAATAGAATAACAATAATGTGTAATTACCTAGCTTTAACCGAAATCTAATTAGGCTGCCATTATTATTGGAGTACTATTCTATAGGCGCAAAAGAAGAGCAAATTATAACAATGATATCCCTACCAACACAGATTCCATCAACGACTTTCCTGCCGACTGGGATCAGATAAATCAACACTTCGCACCAGCTTCTAAACCCGTTGAACTTCCGAGAACCGTGATAGGCAAGAATGACACATCTTCCCCTATTTTCGAGAAGATAAAACCATCTGAGACTTAACTTGCCAATGAGAAAACTAGTTGTATTAGTATCTTTTTATTTAATTAAAGGAAAGACATAAAGGTCACACATCGTAAGGAGAGGCATCAGCTCTTCCTTCTATTATATTTTTGGTACCCTTATAAGCCTCTATCATCCAGCAATTTCAGCATTTCCTATTTGAATCAAATATACTCGGCCATAACTCAAAATTCCAGTCAATCATAAGATACCTGAAAGCCAACAGACTCCTTCTGTTCTACCTAGTGCTTGTATACCACTGATACCATTCTTTAACAAACGTCACTTTTTTTCTTTTGTACCACCTTCAATTTCAGTGAAAGACTTGCAGACTCCCTCACCAGGCAAAGCCAAAAAAGCTGCCATTTCAAACATTCGTCCGAGAAACATCGTTCTCCGGAAGAGAACAACTCTTACAGCCACAACTGTAGAGAATAACAACACTCAACATACTTCATTACCTGCGCTCGATCCTCAATCGATGTCCCGATCATCTTCTCACACTGTTGGTATTGTACCACTCACGCCTATTACACACAATCCTAATCCAAATGAGGACTGTTATTCTTTAGGTATTTTGACAAGATTGATTTAGAGTGTGTGTGTGGTTGAGTAGATGTGTGTGTGGCTATGTAGGTGTGTGTGGGGCTGAGTAGATAAGTGAAATAGACGAGTTATACAGAATGATTCTCCGTTTAAACCCTTTATTGTATCCACAATTGAATGGGTCAAAATATCTACTCTTTATAGGGGCTTTCGTCTAACTATACATTACACAAACTCTGATAGTAACAATTCCAAGCAACCTGCTAATCTCGATACAACCCGTCATCATCTATACTCATAGTATTCAACTTATTAAACAGTTATTATATACGCTTCTTCTGATATAAATATCTGACTTACCTTTGCTCATCTCGTCATTTTGGAATCTGCATCTCATAATTGAGCTCATTACTACTTCTTCCAAAATCCTGGTCCTCATCACCACTATTAATTATTGAATCAGACAGCCACTATGTCTGATAATTCTGTTCCTTGGACGACCATTGTGTTCAATTCTGCCCACCAAGGGTAATAATACGAATACTGGTTCTTCAGACAATATCACGCACAAAGTATTATTTGAAGACAGTGAAATTAAAAGCTTGTTGTTGGCACAGAAAGCTGCTTCTATTGTACAACAGGCATTGACCCCTGGATCTGTATTGTTTTCTTTTCCTTCTGGTTTATTTGAGCACAGAACTGAAGCTTATAGGACAATTGAGGATCAAATCAGCAAAGAGACTGATGGCTTCAGGTGCATCAGTAATTATGGTAATCGTTCTGGGGGTGACCTGCTAATTGAAGCCAAGTTTAAGAATATGGTAGATAGCGACATGGCTATCAATTTTGGTGTCATCGTGGACAACATGGTGTACAAGGCTAGTCCTTCCTGTGATGGTGTGAACAAGCAGTTGGTGCGTGTTCAATTGGAATTGCTTCGTATAACAGATAGTGATACCTTCCTGGAGAAATTGATGCATTCCTTGGGGCATTATGGTAAAGTGTGCCAGGTAAAACAGTTTCTGTGTCATGGATACTTTGAGGGTAAGATTTCCGTTCTGCTGGATACAGCAGTAGGTGTTGAGAAGAAGATTCAGACATTGTCTCGTATGCTGTGGCTGGAGGATTGGGATGTATATGTCCCTGCAAGCTATAAGGGTGCAGCTCCAGTCTGCTATTACTGCCGTCAGTCTGGACATATAAGAAGGAATTGCCCTAAGCTGGCTAAACAGACTTGTTTTCGTTGTGGTTTGTACGGGCATACAAAGAAGTTTTGTCGAACAAAAGTGGTAGAAGAAGTATCTGAAGGGGATCTTCTGGATAGATATGCAACAGATAGTCAGAAGGCTAGTGACTGTAAGGGGCAGAAGGAGATTCATATTATTGATGATGTTGCAGAAAAGAGCTCTGTACCAGTGAGCATTGAAGATGATACACCTGTACGCCAGTTTCAATACGACCCCAATGGAACTGCAGCTTCTAGATATGCTAGTGCTGAGGTGTCTTCCAAGATATTGGACGATGATATAGATGAGGTGATGACTCACGAGGCTGCTGATAATAGCAATAAGAATGTGGTACGTTCGTCAAGAGAGATGTTGCGATTGACAAAGGTTAGTAGCCGTACCCGATCGAAAACCGTAGAGGTCAAGCCAAAACAAGTTGATAATGTATATCATCGTCTGTCTGCGGTCACTAGTTCAGGAACTTTGAAGACCCCACCATCCAATACTGATAATACCCCTAGGGTATAATGAGTAATAGATCACTCAGAATTGGCTCTCTAAATGTTCGCACCATTTTCAAGGAGTCCCATTACAACACCCAAAAATAATTCATAACTTTTCTACGCAGTCAATCACTTTCAATAGATATCCTATGCCTCCAAGAGGTCTCCTCCTGCCATTCACAACATCACCTTACCGATGATCAACTACATTCCTTTTCAAACTTTATGTTTCCTCACTCCTCCTCTGTGATCTCTAAGCACTGTGCCATTATCTGTCTGAAATCTGGTTTTACTTTGAACAATGCTTCTATTTCTATAGACCAACGTTCAATATACTGCTCAATCTCTGATATTTCTAGTATCAATTTATGTTATGTCACCAATATATATGTTCCTGCCAATGCTCTTCATTGACCATCATTTATCTCGTCTTTTCTTTCCATGCCCTTTGAAGTATTTAGTCAAGGAGTGAGCAAATACAAAAAAAAAGTGTAAAAAATCAACAGCAGAAAACAAAAAGAGGTTCGATTAGATTAACCTTTATTGTGAAATGTTAAAAGAGGTGTGGTTACGTATACGTATAATAAAGGGTGGGATATATCGTTCCATTGTATGTAAACTTGATGGGTATTTATATTAAATGTATTTGATCTGTGGGAAAAGACAGATCAGTTGGTCATGGGAAATATGTCAGTCTGTGATAAGCTAATAGCTTGTGGGAATATTATCTTGGTAATGATATATGTGTATGTAATTAGAGTTATAACGTATGGTAATATAATGGTTGAGTGTTAATAATGATTAATGCAGAGTGGAGTATTGAGCCTGGGTAAAATGGTGTATTTTACCAGTGTGTGATATATGCTTGATTATCAAAGCAGGATTCACATACGCTTAAATCCCTGAGTGTATTCAGATTCAGCCAGAGAGATTTATTCTCTCTTCTCAGTGGCTGATTATCTAATATCCTTTTATGCAAGTGATCGACATATCCCTTTTATGTCAGTTCTATATTTGGTAACTTATATAGCTGACTTGTTATGTTATGACTTATAAAAATTACACCCTTTTTACCCACTGTTTCTAATTCTCCTTCTATCATAGTAGGTGATTTCAACATATCCCTTCATAAGCCATCAGTCACTTCTCTCTCTTATGTCTCTCCGTTTTATGAATGGCTCAACACTCATTATGTTGACTGTTTCCCTGAGGGTCAACCTACATTTACTAGTGGTGATTATCGAAGTACTATTGACTATGTCTATGGGCATTCATCTTTAGCTACTAGGTTAACCAATGCCACCAACCACTATGTTCCTTCAAAATGGACTGATCACTCTCTCATGACCATTGACCTGATTCCAAATGGTGCCTCTGTTGGACCTGGATCATGGCGTTTTAATCCGATTCTTCTGAAAGATATTCAGTTTATTGAACTTCTTAATGTAACTGTTTCTGTTTTCTTCAATAGTATATCTAATGATACACCTGCTCAACAACAATGGGAATCATTCAAGTTATTGCTGAAATGTGTGGCTCAGAAATATAGCAAGCAATCTAAGTATAAGTATAAGAACAAAGTGAACTCTTTACAAAAAGAACGTGCAGCAGAACTGGCTCTTGATTCCAATGTTCGTAACACCCATGACTCTATTCCCTCCAATTTTGATACTTCTAGCAAGCTGAAGCTATTGGACTCCCTGCTCAACTCAAAAATTGAAAAAGAAACGCAGCAATAGATGCTTAGATCGGCTACTCGCTGGCATGAACTGGGTGAACAAAATAACAAGTACTTTTACCGCGTTATCAAAGACAGACAAGTTCAACAGACGATGTTATCCTTGAAATGTTCTATGACAGGGAATATATTGATCAAATCCTCTGAGATTATGAATGAAGCCCAATACTTCTATACCAATCTGTATACTCCTGATCCAATTGATAATGATGCAGTAGCATCTATGCTCGCTGGCATTCCCCACGATGTTTGTCTCTCAGATAGTCAGTGTAATGCTCTTTCGCGTGTACCTGAAAAAATGAATCTTCACTCTCTGATACAGCACTCACCTCTTGGTAAAAGACCTGGTATTGATGGCATCCCGTTTGAGGTGTATGAGCATCTTTCAAGTACTTCTTCTGCATTTATGGCACTGTTTCTTCTTGTGATGCAAGATGCTCTTTTAGGTAAGTTTCCTTCGTCCTGGCAACAGACTCGAATGGTCTTACTGTATAAGAAGGGTGATCCTGAGCTGCTGAAAAACTGGAGGCCTCTCTCATTGATAAATTGTGATGCCAAACTATTTACCAAGATGATAGCAAACAGATTTAATGGTATACTACCGGCTATGGTTAATCCATATCAAACAGGTTTTATGCCAAATAGACTGATTTCTGACAATGGATGGTTTAATCACACCATCATGAATAATTTGAGGAAGTATGCTCCCAATGATCCAAGGGTTGCAGTACTGTTAGATCAAGAGAAAGCATATGATCGTGTTCACCCTGATTACCTTCAGTCTGTTCTTCTTCGATTTGGCTTTCCTCCCTCTCTTGTTTCCTGTCTTTGTATGTTGTTCTTTGGTACACAGATCTCATTGTCCATAAATGGTTGGCTTGGAACTCCCTTATCTCAACGACGTGGTCTACGTCAAGGTGACCCATTATCTCCACTACTATTCAATCTTGCTTTTGAGCCACTCCTAAGGTCTATACTTGCTTCTTCTCTGTTGTCTGGTGTATCTCTTGCACCTGTATTTATTAATCCACAGAACAAACCATCCCCTGCAGCTCCCATTGTCCCCATTGAGTTGAGCAATAAGTTTGATAGTGTAAATATTAGTCATCAAAGTCCCCCTGCACCTATAAAGCTACTTAGCTATGCTGATGATCTTGAGGTGTTTGTCGAGTACTGATGAATGGCCTACTCTGTTACACCTGCTTCGGGTATATGGAAGTGCATCAAATGGTAAAGTCAATCTATCTAAAACAGTGTTGGTTTTTCTCTCTGGTATTACCCACCCATCCTGGCAGAGTATAGTTACATCGGAGAATCTTGAGTGGCACACTTCTAGCTCTACGTCTACTGTCAGATATCTTGGCTATCCTCTGTATTCCACCGATATGCAGCTTAAAACCTACCTGAACAAAATCAAAGTGAAGATGATAAGGCATAGTTATATTCTGAGAGGAAGACATCTCTCTGTTCGTGGTTCGGGCTTGGTGGCAAATTCCCTGCTGTTAAGTAAGTTATACCATCTTCTTCGTGTAGTCCCAGTTCCTCATAAATGGCTATCAGAAGTAAAAGCTGTGGTGCGTAAGTTCGTTCTTCCTTTCTTTCCTGCTCCTAGTTGGACAGCTCTAACAAGTCCTCGTAAATCTGGTGGTGTAGGACTGGTGGATCTGATTGATCAAAGTCACGCTCTCTACCTGATATATATCAAACGCTTACTAAAACCAATAGAAAAAGCTGATTTTCTTAGCCCGTGGGTAGTATATTGTTTTCAACATTATACAGGACATGCATCCATTCTGCCATGGTTCATGTATCCAAAGGTCTATAGTTCACTGCTTTCTTCTTGAACTTCCATATCACATTTGAACAAGCTGCTTCTTCGTCTACCAACACTAGTTCCTTATGATGAATGGTCAGGTAGATGGTATCTGGATCTCCCACTTCGCTCTATCCTGAATACCACAGTGTCTTCTCCCGTTTTAAATCCTTCTAATACCCCTCGCAGATACCTGCTCTCAGATCTTTACAAATGGGATTATTCTCTTGGACAATTGATCCCCATCTCTGCTCATCGTAGTATATTGCTGCGAAAGATTAGAAGTGAACTTCTGCTTTCTGGCAAGTCTACTTCTCCCGGCCTTCAGCTTTCTTTAGACTTGAACCGTTGGTTAAATATACCTCCACCACCGTCCTCTTTTAATTCAGATATTGCCGATGATATTCTTGTATTTGGTGTCACTTCACTGTTACCGAATTGTCTCCACTGGAATGTCCCCACAACCAGGAATAATTCTGTACCCATCAGATATCTTGGTCTTAGTCAATTGCTTCGATATTGGCACGTCGACAAGGCACAGATTTCATCTCCTCCTCATCCCCTCAACTTTGTTGTCCGGCTCTGCTTCTAAAACCCTCATTATGGAAAGTATTTTGGTCTCTGAAAATGTCCTCCAAAGCATTCACACCAGGGTGGAGACTATTATACAACTCTATTCGTCATCGTATTAAGCTACATCGATGGAATTCTAGCCATTTTGACACTTCCGTTTGTGGTATATGTGCTCGAGCAAATGAAAATCTATATCACTTTTCAGTGGGATGTATTAAAAAGTCTAACTTCTGGATGGATGTTTGTTTTGCACTAGATAAACCTGAATACCTTTCATCAGAAATGGCTGTTTGGACAGCTTTAATAGCACTATCAAGACTAGACAGCAGTCACTGCTCACCAGAAGATCTTGCAATGCTGGGTTGCGCTTTTTCCACTCTTTGGAAATATCATTGGCTTTGTGTTATGGATAATATAGCATGGTCAAGGCCTGCTGCAGTTAACATGTTCAAAGATGAACATCACATAAATATCCAGAAATATTTGGAGGCTAATGCTACACCAGTTTATTAGCTTAAAATTATTTGTTACCTATTTATTTAAATAAAGTTGACACTTTCATACAAAAAAAAATCTACTCTTTATAATAACATCCAAGGTTCCTGTCTGGATAGTGACCGTGTATGAATTTAATGTTATAGTTACAATATTGTAAGTATTAGTAACTATGGATATTGAATCTTGATAATTAATATCCTAATATGGTAGCTCTAGCAGTAACTCTTCAGCCGTCTTCTCGACATTTATTGTCCTCACTCACTGGTCATTGGCATACCAATTCATAATGACTATCTTCTACTGTTGAAGAAGGATTCAACACCTATAAAATCAAATAATCTTTGAATATAACCCCTGCTCCATCTCACTATTGAAGGACCCTCAGTTTCTATCGTTATCTGAACATGACAAACAGACAAATATCACTGAAATTCACCAGGATCGGCTGATTCATACAATAAAACGAACATCTTTCTCTCATGTTCAGATAGCTCTTTCCCGAAACTTTAACAAACAACAGTTGACATCAAGTAGTCAGTATACTTACCTTGTTGTCTTAAATTCTAACCCTAAATTCACTCCTCCAAGACTTTATCCAGGACATAAGCAGACATGTGCTTCGAACTCATTCACAGATCATTCAACTTGAAAAATATATAATAAACATACACAACATAAAACATGGTTTTTTTTTCTATTATAAGCGACTAGTTTTCTTCTGTTTAGAAAACGCTACAAGTTATACCAATATTTGACGTGAATGTGAATGGATCATCTACAAACTCGTGCACTCGGATTGTACAATTCACGTGACTTCTGAGTGCATTTAGCAAAGCCCGATATATAAAGAAGTACTCTCAAATATATAATAGATATATAATAGATATCACCCAACTTACATGCTGAAATAACTATAGTGAAGACTATAACATGTATTAAGCATATTTAGTGAGTGTATATAGGAAGGAAGACATAAGGCCGCATATTAAGAAAGACATTAGGACGCGTATTAAAAAGACTTTTATTATAAAAAGGGGGCTTCTTCTCAGTTCTCAAGTACATCAAGTACTCGATTAACAGGATCAACCAACGAGGTGAGAAGCCCATCTGATCCCAAAAGTAGGTGCCCAATGGGTCTTTGTTCCCTGTTTAGGTCACTGTCAGCAGAATCACAGTACTGTCAGGCAATACTCATCTACACTCGAGATCAGACAAATCCAGACGTAATAAAGCTATCCATATGCTACAATACTCTTTCCTCTACACCGGCGAGTTGCAACACTCTCTTAGGGATGGCTACTCTTAGAGCCCACCACCGAATGGTCTACGAGAAGCCAATACCATAAACATACTTCACACCTTACTACGCTAAACCATACTAGCCGTGGTTCTGGTACTGTTATTAAGGATTCATCTACAGGGTCATTCTTTGTGCTGGGGTTTCTGGCTGAAAAAAAAAACCAAAGAAGAAGAAGAAAAGGGGAGGGGAGGGAGGGGGAATTTTTGTTTATATATGAAATAAGGTTTACCATGTGTACATGAAACGCCAAGCCATGAACCAATCATAGTCATTCTCACTCAATTACTGTAATAGAGTACATATCAAGATGAACACACCCAATAACTCAATATCTCATACATGTTCTTCTATTTCTAGTCATAAGTATAGAAATACCTTATGCTCTAAAAGAATAAATGTTTCTTAATCGATAAACTTACTTCATGTGACACTTCATCTAAATAATTAGTCTGGCAGCTTCTATTCTAAAGCCTTATAAGTGTCACTTCCAATAATCAGTACACAAAGTCCAATAAAGAAGAACATGGGTTATAAATTCTATGAACAAGTCTTAAAGTCGAACGTATTGAGTATACTCATATTTAACATCTTTTTAACTGTTCTGATAATGAAGGGAGAAGCCAGTCCTTTATCAAGAGTTTCCACCACGCCATGCCAGGGATTGATCTTGTAGATCCTGGAGGTCAAGAAGATCAGGAACATCAATTGGTAGAATGACCTATTGTCATCCAAATGCGGGAGAAGGTCTCTCTCTATATGAGAAACGCTGTCATGTGATGAGAATTTTCTTTTTTTTCTTTTTACGGATACTGGCTCTGCTTTGTCACTTCATCCACATCAATAATAGCAGTTTATATGCTTCGGATGAATAGATGTTTTATCAGTTGAGTTTATTATAGGTAGAAATACTATGAAAACAACGATTATTGATATACACACTCTTCGTTTATACTGATATGGAACCGAATGAGCATACATTTGTTGACATCACTTGACCAGATCATATGCTTATTCACTGCAACTGTTATTATATACTCTAAATAAAGTGAATATATTGTTGGAGCCTCAATTGGTATGAACGACTAGCTTGACCTGTGCTGAACTGTGAGATTACTGGAGAGTTGAAGTGTGGTTTTACTGAAGAAACGGAGTTGGGGTACTTACTGAATAAACAGGGTTGGGTATTTACTGAAGAAATGAAGTTGGGTACTTACTGAAGAGATGGAGTGGAACACTTACTGAAGAGTCAAAGAGTGTTACCTACTGAAGAGTCAAAGAGTGCTACCTACTGAAGAGTCAAAGAGTGTTACCTACTGAAGAGTCAAAGAGTGTTACCTACTGAAGAGTCAAAGAGTGTTACCTACTGAAGAGTTAAAGAGTGTTACATACTGACGAGATGAAGTGGGACCCTTACTAAAAAGTTGAAGTGTGGTATTTACTAAGAAGAAGCGTAATACTTAATGAAGACACAAAGTGTGATATTCACTAAACAAATGAAGCGCGATAAAAGTGTGCGACAAGTATATATGTATTCAAATATATTATCGGCCATAATCCTCAAGGAAATGGTCTTCAAATCAACTATACTTGGCATGCAGGGAATACATTTGGGTAACAGTTATTTGTAGGCTGCTCTGACAAGCAATTAATATAAAAGCTATAGTAATCTGCTGTATTTTTTATTAATGACTCTATCATTGGTTGTATATGTCTATATTCAATAACATCTTTCCGGTGAATGTGATCTTGTTACTGTCACTACCATTTAAAGTACATTTAATGAGAATGAAACACTACATCACTCAGTGTATTCTTTTGTTTATGTTTCTGTGGGATTATATCAACCAAATATACTTCAGATAGGATGGTATAATAAGTGTATGATTAGAAAGGAAGGAATAATGATATCAAATAAATAATCCGAGCCTACAAGCTTACTTACAATGAGCCATATGTTGAGTGGAATACAATGGCTGTTATTTAAATTCTCAAAACATATAACCGATCTTCTTCTGTTCTGCCAACTACTATATCGTCATTGATTTTCACACACAGATATTAATTTTGCACAACATACTCTAACTCTTGTACACTCATAACAGTTGCTATTTACACTCATTATGGTGTGAACAATCAAACTCGGACTGTGTTTCAATTCATCGGAAGAGAGAGGTCATCTTTGGGCATCTTCATTCACTCATAGTCAACTCTTCCTTATCTTGTCTACAATGAACTTATAAAAAGAATTTTCTATGGATCAAATATCATACCTATAATGATCAATCTCAGAACACAACCTATAATCGTTCATCTTGATAAAGGCAGGAATGTACCCACATATAGGACATTGACCTGTAGCTATTCTAAATATAGTATTGTTTCTTTATCATTAGAGCGACGATTACCATGGATATACTGGTTACCTAGAAACATTAATTATCCATGAATACAAGTATATTGGTTGCTATCTAATGTTTAAAGTTCTTGATTACTCAATCTTTCATCACTATCATAAGATAACATATCGTTCGATTCAACCTTAATTAAAGTAACAGGGCAAATTCACGAAGATGATCCCCTTTTCATGTTTGCTGTATGGTGCATCCAATTCATCCTCCGTATACTATATCATAAAAGGAAAAATGAATTATATAGACTCCACCGAGAGTTCGTTGCTATGATTGGACAAAAAAAAACGTCAGAGGGACTGTTCACTTCTAACTATGACTCTTATTTGTTTACCCTTGAAATAAATCGTATATAAACATCCATCCCCCTCCAATTTCTTCTTCTTTCTTCTATACATCTTTTTGATAAAACATACAACTCACCCTTTTCTAAGGCTCGTCTAAACAATCTATCCGTCCAAGACGTAAAATTTATGTATATTCACGCTTTCGAAAAGTGTTCAGCCGACTATATTTGCGATCAAAGTAAGTGATTAAATGACATGAACCATACATAATGACCATTAACGTTTATTCTGTTGTATAGTTTGGAAATCAATCAACAATAACCTCTAAATACACCCAATTATCTTATATATTATATATTGATAATCAAATCAATTCTAAAGAAATCTATAACTATTATTAAATACACACAAAAAACACACATTCTAAACTCTATACTACCCAAAAAAAGCTCACTCTAAAACTCTTCATCTTTTTTAACTTTTTTCATACACCCACTTTCAACTATTATTATTAACAATCCACAAACATGGCTCCAGTACAAACATCTTCCAAGACTAACCAACAACAACAACAATCTGGTAACATTCCAGCCTCACTCAAATTAAAGACAGGTCAAATATTCCATGGTGTCTCATTTGGTGCTCCCATTTCCAAATTTGGAGAAGCCGTCTTCACTACTTCCCTTGTTGGTTACCCTGAATCAATGACCGATCCCTCCTACACTGGCCAGATCCTTGTATTCACTCAACCTTTGATTGGTAACTATGGTGTACCCGGTAACGATAAGGATGAGTTCGGTCTCTACAAATACTTTGAATCCGATGGTATCCAAGTCCAAGGTATCGTTGTGAACGACTATGCTACCGAATACTCTCACTGGACTGCTGTTGAATCATTGAGTCAATGGTGTGTCCGTCATCATGTTCCTGCTATTAGTGGTGTCGATACTCGTGCTTTGACTCAACTTTTACGTGATCAGGGCTCAACTCTTGCTCAGATTTCTATTGGTGAAGAATCATTCACCAATAACATCCGTTCCCTGACTTTCCCTAATCCCAATGACGAGAACTTGGTTGCCAAAGTATCCACCAAAGTACCGCTCAACTACAACCCCAAGGGTGATGTGAAGATTGCTGTGATCGATTGTGGTGTCAAACAGAACATCCTCCGTTGTCTCACTCAACGTGGTGCCAGTGTCACTGTCTTGCCCCATAACTTCGATTTCAACAAAGTATCTCATCAATTCGATGGTCTCTTCATCTCCAATGGTCCTGGTTCTCCTACCACTTGTGTCGAAACCATCAAACACCTCAAGGTTGCCTTGGAAACATTCAAAAAACCTATCTTTGGTATCTGTATGGGTAATCTCTTATTGGGAATGGCTGCTGGTTTGCAGACTTACAAATTACCTTTCGGTAATCGTGGACACAATCAACCTGCTCTTAATGTTGACACTGGTCTTTGTTACATCACTTCTCAAAACCACGGTTATGCCTTGAATGATACTGTTATGCCCAAAAACTGGAAGCGTCTCTTCGTAAATGCCAATGATGGATCAAACGAAGGTATTCAACATGAATCCAAACCCATCTTCTCTGTCCAATTCCATCCCGAAGCTAAAGGTGGACCTCAAGATACTGTCTATTTATTCGATAACTTCTTGACCCACGTTCGTGCTGATAAATCGAAGAAGGGTGGTCTTCAAGCTGAATCCAGCCCTCTCTTTTCTGTCCAAGCTACTACAAATGGACCTCAGGAAAAGGTCTACTTAGTTGACCCTTTCTTGAGCCATGTTCGTGCTTAATAATAAATATGTTATATAAAGTCTATAATGAAAAATCCAATGGTCCCTTTTCGATTGTTTATTGTGGTATGGGAATAAAGGGGACGATATTTATGTATATTTATTTGTGAATGATTAACATCAACAGGAGGATTCATGAACACTCCTCTTGGTCATCTTTGGCATTAATCTATTCTCCCTCCTTCTCATTAGGTGGTTTGGTTTCAGGCAATGAGGATGAAGAGCTTTTATCAGACAAAGAACCGGCAGTCAGAAAGAGCTCGAACTTCTTCTTCTTACTTTCTGTTGTCTCTGTCTTGTTTATTTCATTTATCTGCTCTTGTTGAACAGGAACACCAAGATTAATATCAGCATCGACTGTGGTTTTGGTAGTTAGTACCGCATTGTATCGAGCATCTACATAGAAATGACCTACATAGTTTTTGGCTGATTGTATTGGCCAGTTCCTTGAACTTGGTGGCATTGCAGAGTGCTGTCATTATATCATGGTTGTAAAAGTGAGGAGCCGCAAGCTTGTACATGGCAAGTTTATAGAAATCATCATCGGGATGATAACCTGAATGTAAGACTTTGTCTACCTTCTCTTGCCAACAATAGGCTATATCTTTGGATATAAAGTCGATTGTATAGTAGTGAGCAACATATGCGTACCCTTTGTTATTTCTAAATGGCTTCGAAGCCATGATACCTGCATCATGAACATTAGACTGTAGTACTTGAATTGATGTGATTGTTTACCTCTGACATTATGCTTCGAGTCTACGGAGAAATGATCCCATGCATACTTGATTAACTTCACATCATATATCTTACAGTAGATAAGGTTATGCTTATGGTTTCCTTCAAATGTTAACACAAGCTTTCCGATCCTATTCACCTTCAATTTCACTTGTGTCTTCACTATCATTCGAGGGAGTATTGCTTCCATTGTTAGTTGGTGATAAAAAAAAGGAATGATAGATGCGTGAAGAGCATATTAATATATCCTCATCGACATACAGGTTTTTATTCACACACGTATTCATCTTATGTGATTATGTCGTATCCTTAACTACCCAATCACTCGTATCGCTTACCAGAAACCATCTCACTTTTGAGTATGTACGACTCAACTGAGGAGAATAGGGTTCTGTAGTTATAGGGAAAAAATTCAATAATGTTTGTTTATTGTTCCAGATAAGTTAGTTTATAAATAAGCTATGAATGTACTTGAATTCATTCATGTTCTGTAGTTGAACACATCTTGCAGGTTGTATGATATTCTCATTAGGTAAAATGGGTAACTTGATTTTAGCAAGTGCTGTCAATGTCTGTTCCAGAGTCTATGTCAAATCAATGTGAATAACTTATACACACTCATTATTCACTATTTACCTTATTTGCATCAGGTGCGACTTGTTTGTTATTAAAGACTTGATTCATCTTATGCTTCAACTGTTCTCCTCTTTGTTGCAGGGTATATAAGACAGATTGTTGTGTCAAGTATTGATAATCAGGTAAACACTTCTCACTGTGCCATTGACCACCACGTCTGTCAGGGGATAATTTGATGAGTTTAGGAGTAGCACTTGCCACACGCATGTCTTTTACAAGCACTCTTGTCTCTGTAGCAAATGACCTTATCACAGACTTCTTCTCGCTTGATTCAATCTTGATGTGTTCATTATCTAACTGAAGAGATCTCATAATATCCGATTTCTTCAAATGAGCATTCTCTGTACGTAAGTACTTGATAGCTGATTTCAACACTTCGATCTGGTGATTCATATCGTAGATATTGGCATTTGTGTTCTCCAATAGAGCAGTCTCTTCCAGATCGAATTCTGCTTTCTTGGGTGTAGATAACCTCTTCTCTTCTTTCTTAGCTATGTTCTTCTTCAACTGGGTATTCTCTTGTTCTAATGAATCATATTCAGTCTGCAGATTCTCCAAAGCTTCTGCATACATTTGTTCTTGTTCCTGAGACTTGGACAAAGTCTCTTCAAGGCTACTGATCTGTTCGGCTTGTCTCTTGACTGCTTCCATACGCTTCTCAAGCAACTCAATCTTCACACTTGATTCTTGTAATGACTGATCTTTGATCTTCACATCCTTGATCAACTTCAGTATCTCATCACTGTGTTGTTGTAATTTACGTTCCATATCATGGTTCATTACGACTTCGGCCTTCATGTCAGAGGCTCTTTGGATCCAAGGAGCTACTCCAGTCACAATCTTCTCGGTCTTATTGTCATTCTGAATACGCTCAAATGTGAGTCCTAGCTCAGTGGTGAGAGACTTGAGTGTTCTCATACATCCTTCCCACATGGTGCTTTCAGCTATTTCCAGTATCTCATCTGCTTTGTTATAGATCATCTGCTGAATAATGGCTAGACTAATTTCTTCTTTGCTTCCTACTTTGGTTTCTACATACGAGGAGATCTGTTTATATGTTTCATAACAGAATTTACCCAGCTTGGAACTAATGGCATACAATGTCTTGAATCGAATCAAGTAATCTGACTTCAATGTCAATGCTTGTTCAGATAGGTCTTCCAATTGACGCAAAAGTTTCCTATGAGAGAGATGATGAGTGTTTCTAATAATCACCAGTTATAATTCACTTACTTGGCTAATATCTTACTGTTCTTGGCATGACTGATAAGTCGACTCAATGGTTCAAGATACTCATAATCCAATCTATCCTTTCCTTCCTTTATAGAAATATCATGATTCTGTGATGCAATAGCCACGGCTTGTCTAACATAGGTTAATTCCACAGTCATTCTATCTGCATTCAAGTCCAATGCTCTTGTCAATCCAAAGAATTGGTCTACATGATTAGGCTCACTTTGAGCTAAATGGATATCACTCAGATGTTCTAGCTGAGCAATCATTCTCTGTATTTCAACAATACAATCTGATTCATTCAACTCGTTTGTTCTGAGTAGATCTACAATACCTGTCAATCTAAATGAAGATAAGCTTCCATTAGGATACACCTATTCATAAAATGCAATTACAAAAACTCACCTTCTTTCTGTACCCACTAAATCATGGTACATTTGACCCATTTTGATAAACGTGGCAGGTTTACAATTACTGATAAAAGTAACAAATCTCTTGGACAGATCACTCAACCAACCAGCTCTTTGTCTCATCTCACATACAGACACTAATGAATCAGTCACTGTTTCCATGATCTTCTCACTAATAGGGTAATTCTGATCCAAATGTTTGATGATCAATTCCGCCTTGAACAAGAGACGCTTATATAGCAACACACATGAAATGGCATCATTCTCGGTCTTGAAGAACTGATCAGGTAAATAAGGAGAGATATAATTGAGTCGATCATTTGCTTGAGCAGCATCCAATTTACGTAGCTCCAAATCAATCGACTTGGCCTGTGCTTTCATCACAGTGGATTGTAATTGAATATTGAGAGACATCATGGCTTGCGACTGACTACTTAATGACTGTTTCTCTGACTGCTGACTAACTTCCTTGTGCCTCAACTGCTCTAGGTCATTCTGCAAGGTACCCACGAGTTCCCTGAACTGCTGAATGGTAGTTTCATAATCCGCATTTGTCTCTTCACATGTCTTCAATCTATCCATTTGTTCACGCAACAGCATATCACGGTGATCAATCTCAGCCTGTAACTGTTTCTCTGTCTCGATGTGATTCTCTTCCAATTCATCAGCCAGCTCCTTCAGTGCTTCGAGATCATCAATGGTCATATGCATCTCCTCAATCTTCTCTGATAAACTCAAGTTCTTCTCTGTCAACTGGTCCACCAAATCCTCAGCACCAAGAGCATCATCTAACCTCTGCTTCAGTTCTTCAATAGTGAATTCAGCCATATCCAATCTATTGCGCAACTTCTCGTTCTGGATCTTGGCATCTTCCAGATCATTTGAATCTTTCTCAAGATCCTTGATCCTATCTGACAATTCATTTTCCCTGGCAGTAGTAGCATCACGTAACCTCATCAATGCTTCTTTCAGTCTCTCGTTATGTCTTTCTAACTGAATCACTTCCAATGGAGTTTTCTCATCTCCATCACGATCAGGAATACGGTTGATGATATCAGCTTCTTTCTTGAGTACGTCCAAATCAACACTGATTTCTTCGATCTTGTCTTTCAACACATTCACTTCTTGTTGCAGGTTCTCTGATCTTTCTTCTGCTACTTCTTTATCCAGTGTCATCATTTCAAGGGACTCAATCACATCGTTGTATTTGTTCTCATACATTTCTTGGTCCGTTAATGACTCTTTCAGTTGCTTCTTTGTCTCTCTCAACTCTTTCTGAAGTTCGGATATTTTATCTTCATAAAAAAAATATGTCTTTTAGATGGGGGGATTGTGATAGATCTTATCTGTGGTTTTTTTACCTTGTAGTTTATTACGAAGAGTCAAGAATTGTTCTGCTTCTTCTTTTACTTTCTCATGTTCACGATATCTTTCACGGTCCTCTTGTCGTTTACTTTCGAGAATCTTCAATTTGAGTCGAAGTTCTTCATAGTCTTTCAAGGGAACTGTCTGATCTGATTTACTGATAGGTAAACTAGCAGCTAATGACCCATAAGTGGGTACATAAGGAACATGTTTATCTACTGAAATAGCAGTAGATGAAGTTCTTGAGATGACTTGATCCGAGAGCACCGATTCACTCTCCTCTTCCTCGTCTTCTTCCTCGTCTTCTTCGTCTTCTTCCTCTTCTTGCACTTCTTCGGTAGTTTCAGAAGGAGTAGGTGATTCTTCTGGTTCAGGAGCGACTTCTTCCTCTGGCTCTGGTTCCTCTAGTTTAGGAGGCACCATCCTTTGCTGAGATAATCTCAACTGCTGTAATTTATTGGACTTCAAGTCTCTTGCTGATCCTTGAGTACCTGACCGAGGTCTTCCCATCTTAGCTCCATTCGATGCTCTCTTCGTTGAGTAAGTGGCAGTTGGTGAATTCGATCCTCGAGTGGCTAACCCTGGTTTCCTGATATTTCCCGGTGGCAATCGACTGATACGTGAAGGTGAAGTGATCTTGGATGGTAACAGTGTAGAAGAAGAAGAGGGTGTATGGAGTTGAATGGTTCGTGCTGCTGCCAAATTTGGGTCCTGAGCAGGAGCAAATCGACTAGCATCTGTAGGTTCTACCTTCTAAGGCTGTATAAGTAACATTGAATTCATTCAAGACGTTCCTTACATTCTCTTCGGGTTGATTATGAATCACTTTCACTTGACTTGGCCTCACAAAGACACCATGGTTTGTCTTACAGTCGAAGTATCGTTTTCCTTGAACAACACCACTGTTCTTTCCTTGTGGCTCATCGAGCTCAATACCTATCCACTTGCCTGTTTGGAAACTTGTTGTGCCTACAAATCGAATCATACCCACTTTCCCTTGAACAAGGGCTCGTGCTCCTACTTTGAGTTCAGAAGATACTTCTGTGTTGCTAGGTGACGAATTACGAGTCATCATGGACCGCCTCCTTGAAGCATCCATTTGTTTGTGAGTTCAAAAATATATATATATATAGAAAGGGGGAAAAAAGAAGGAATTCAAAGAACGAATAAATAAAAAAGGGTGATGAATATGAAGAGTGTAACAGCCCCCTCTCCTTGTGAGGTTACAGCATTCCTTATTGAATTTTTCATGCAGTTGATCTTATTTACTTTTGGACTTTATTCTACACGTGTTAGCTCTATGTAGACTATGCAAATAGGCAATGTCGGGATACTAAAAATAAAGGCAACGAGATAAAGTACTCGATTTGAATCATGAGTGAATTACTGTTGTCAACATACAACGAATGAACAAGAAGGGTTATACCAACGGGTTGAGTATCCAGTATCTATAATAAATCCAATTCATGACATAGACGGGCTCACTTCGAGAACAAGCACACTGACATAAAACATTTACAGATGAAGCGCCGTTTGAGATTTCTCAAATAGATGGCCCTATGTATTCAGGTAAGATAGAACAAATGGTATTAACTTATAATACATTGACTTCTATTCCGAGCAAGATGCTTCAAGGATATGATAAATATAAGAGGATGCGGGTACAAATGCTGTACCTGTGTTGTTTGAGAGAAGGGAGCACCTCTCTTCTTCAAGGCACTTATCAATGGTATTCGTACATTTGTATTCGATTCGTTTTTGATGGTATTATAAACTACAGGACAAGTAGATTGTATTTCAGGTGGACATTTGGATCTTATGAGAGCCGAAAAGGAAAATTGGGCCGAGGTTGAGTATGCGGGAAGTCGCAATAAAGTGCCTCTTAAACCAATGTAACTGAATATTCAAATAAAACTGTGCATGTGGTGTTTATCTACTGTAGTTCATTGTCATTTATCACATGATCTACTCTTAACGTATACCACCTTCTACTCTAGATGTTGTTACTGTAGCTAGCAACAAACACATATAACTGACATATAAAACTCCACTGGATCCTGTTACCTTATTCTTTCCTCATGCTGGCCTTTATCCCACTTCTGCTACTCACATATGTACTACAAGTACAATGTTACTGCGTGCAAAACCGACTTTCTGATAAAACACCACTCAGGGTTATTCAAGTAGATAAGAGAATCAATAAACACAAGTAAAAGCACACATATGATATGCTCTCTATTGCATCTGACTCTATATAACTAGACTTTTCAATAAACTCCTCTACCAAGATGTAACTGGATGCTGTGATCCCAATAAATCCACTTGTGTGGTTGAAGGCAAAGAAGGTGTTCCTGTAACTTTTGAGGTAACTTTTGATCAAGGATGACCTACCTTGAATAGAATGCTCATAATTATGTCACAATAGATTCAATTCTGGTGGAGGAAAACATACGATCGATTTAGAACAGTAGAATGTGTCTCAGGTGGAAATCTGTATATCATGGGTACAGAACAAAGTCCTTACGCTCATTGTGAGTATAAAGGGTTTCGCTATACTGTTCCTATCAAGGAATTGTCTAGATAGATTGTTATTTAAATAAAGTGTGTATCATTATAAAATGTTGTCATTTATTATAAGCACTCCTATATAAAGAGGCATCTCGTCTTATCTTGGATGCGATATCTTCTTCATGCTACACTTTATTCCACTCTTATTAGCTACATTTGTACTAGAAGCACAAGCTTTCTGTATATTCAATATGCTCAAGGACAAAAAGCCGTTCAGAGCTATCCAAATCGAAGACAGAATCAGTAGCTCTAGGTAAGAAGATACCAATACTTCGTTACCCCATTCACTGTTTCTGAATAGACGGTTCAATAATCTGGTCAATGCTGGGTTAATGCTTTACTGCTGTGATCCTTCTGAGCCTACTTGTGTTGTTGAACAAAAAGAAGGTGTGCCTGTATACTTTGAGGTAGAATGATGAGTGATCTCCACATACAAGATCTAACTCTTCATTCTTCTTAGATCCAATTCTGGTGGAGACACAACACGGATAATAAAAGAAAAGTAGAGTGTATTTCGGGTGGAGATCTGTTTATTAAGGGATCAGAAACAGATTACTGGGCCGAGTGTGTTTACAATGGGACTCGCACCAGGGCACCTCTTGAGCCATTGTAACTATTATTGGATAGATGGATGAGTCTATTGGGACCACCTGCTATATATATATTGATTATTCTGTTTTGTAATTTACACCTATAAAATATTTCCTGAATCTTCAATAAATGTTGTCAATGTCATTGACGATTATTACGTTTTATTAGTATATAAAGATGCATCTAATCTTATCTACTACACTATTCTTTCAATGAAACGCTGCATACTACTCTTATTAGCTACAGTTGTACTACAAGCACAGGCCTATTGTGTGTATAACTTTCTTGCAGATGGAAGCTCATTTCGGGTTATTCAACTGGATGACAAGATCAACATGTTCAGGTAAATAAGCATAGATCACTCTATTCACTTGTATTAAATCTTTTGTACATAGACGGTTTAATAAAGTACTTCATTCCTATAAGGGTGAATGCTGTGATCCTTCCGAAGCGACATGTGTCAGTGAACAAAAAGAAGGTGTTCCCGTTTACTTTGAGGTATAATTTGGGTGTAATACATATTAGAGATACTGATTTCTTGCATGTCTAGGTTCAATTCTGGTGGGAAAATAATCCAGACAATAGAAGAATGGTAGGATGTCAGTCGGATGGGATGCTATCTATTATCGGAACAGAAAACAACCATTGGGCCGAGTGCCAGGATAGTTCAGTCACCCGTAAAGTTCCCCTTAATCCATTTTAGACATGCTGTACTTTAAATAAATCTGTGTATGTGTGGTGAGAATAGAAGCCTGGGAATACAGTCCTTACAATGATCCAACTTGCTTTTAATGCAAGAGAATGGTTGATGCCTCTGATTGGGTTTACATCTACCTGTAATCGAATGGTTTTTTGTTACTTCAATCCAAGTTTGGGTTCATATACAGAGTTTGTATTGGTTAATAGCTTCCACTCTTGCTCTGTGAGTGTTTTTCTTATGTTCAAAAACAAACATATATAAAGAAGAATTTTGTTTCTATACTTTCCACAATTATTCTCTCTCATGTTAGCTTTTATTCCACTTTTATTGTTCTCATTCGCAGTACAATCACAAGCATTCTGTGTGCATAATATTCTTGATGAATTCAAATCGTTCAAGGTATTCCAGATAGACGACAGAATCAGTAAGAGCAGGTAATAGTACTTCATCTATCCACTTTGGAGGTATATAACTCTTTGTTTTTAGACGATTCAAGAAAACAATCTATCCCAAGTGGAGAGAATGCTGTGATCCTTCTGAACCCACCTGTGTTGTTGATCAAACAGGGAGTGTGCCTATAGCCTTTGAGGTGAGAGCTTGAGAAGTGTTGTCGAACTTAACTAATCTCATTCTTCTGTAGGTTGAATTTAGTAAAGACAACAAAAAGAAGGTAGAGTGTGTTTCAGATGGAACATTATTCGTCGGGGGAACAGTGGAGAATTGTTGGGCCGAGTGTCATTCTAATGCTGGCCATATTAAAGTACCATTTCAGTCATTGTAGCTGATGTCTATTATGTATACTTACGACAATAAAAAATGTGTTTGGAATATACTTTTCCTAATGTGATGCATCATAAAAAAAGCTTAATTTTCCCAATTGCCTCTATATCTATTGTATATACATACAGTGTGAAGATGTAGTGTCATATCTGAGCTTGATGGGTAGACAATCATTTTCGGCTAAGCTATGGTTATTATTGGCTGATCAACCTTTCCTAGTCTTAAAGTATACCACTCCCATCTATAGATGTTGTTACTTTACTTAAACAATAAACACATCTAATTGATATATAAAGATGCAATTGCTCCCAAGGCCTTATTATTCTTTCTCATGCTGGCCTTTATCCGACTTTTGTTACTTATATTTGTCCTCCAAGTACAATGCTACTGTGTACATAATAAACTTCAAGACAAAACACCATTTAGGGCTACTCACAGAGACTCCAGAATTCGTATCTTTGAGTAGGAAAGCACATGATATACATATGGACCTATTGACTCTAACTTTATATATAGACGTTTCAGTAAAGTTCTCTATTATAATACAACTGAATGCTGTAATCCTACTGAGCCAACGTGTGTAGTTGGAAGCAAATCAGGTATTCCTGTGAACTTTGAGGTAATTTGATAGGTACCATTTGATTTGAACAGACCTCTCATCCTTCTATCTCCTAGATCCATTTCTGGTGGAGGAATAATAACGATAGAAACAGAACCGTAGGGTGTTTTTCTGGTGGAGAATTATACGTGATGGGATCAGAAAGTGAATATTATGCTGAGTGTGAGTATAAAGGGGATCGTAAGAAAGTGCCTTTTGTGACCTCGTTGTTCAACTAAACTGATTGTTATGTGGATTCTCATTATTTTATGGATAAATACCACTTGTTACAAATGTTGTCCCTATGGCTAACAATAAACGTCTCTAAATGTTTATATATAAAAATGCATTTGATCTTCTTATTCACTGCATTGTTTTCTCCTATGCTAGCCTTTATCCCACTTTTATTAGTTACATTCATATTTCAAGCACAAGCTTTCTGTGTGCATAATGACCTCAAGGATGAAAAGACGATCAAGGCTGCATTATTAGATGACAGAATCAGTGTATTCAGGTAAAAGAAATACATAAAACTCGGCACTTGGACATGAACTTTTTATTTATAGACGATTCAAGAAAACTATCCCCCCTCACTGGCTAGAATGTTGTAATCCTTCCGAACCCACTTGTGTAGTTGAAAAAAAAGAAGGTGTTCCTGTATTCTTCGAGGTAATAGAATTGAATCATTAGCTTAAGATATAGCAATGAATCTGTTGGTGTTTTTTTATAGATCGAATTTGAGTGGAAGCAGACGGAGGATAACAAAAGAAAGGTGGAATGTGTTTCGGGCGGAAGAGTATTTATTAAGGGAACAGAAGAGAAATATTGGGCTGAGTGTGAGACTCGTACAGGCCGCTCTGAAGTTCCACTGGTGCCATTGTGGGCGGAGTCTTAGTGTTTTCATATGAAATAAAATACCATTCTATCTTGTGAGCTCCAAAGATCCAACATGACTTGCTTGATGTTGGCAAAAAAATAGATCTGCATCTACTGTAAATATACATTGCTTTGGTTATATTTAAATCTTTTGTGAATGTTGTCAATGTATTTATTGTATATAAAGGCTCATAGTATTCCATCTGCTCTAGTATTCTCTCATGCTATGCATCATTCTCCTCATGTTACTTACACGTGTACTACAAGTACACGCTTATTGTGTATATAACTTTCTTAGTGATGATAAGAAGTTCAAAGTCTACCAATTAGATGAGAGAATAAAGGTTTTTTTTCTATATTTAACTTCGTTGTAACATACCGAAGCCGAGATCTCTTTAATTTGACAGTTGAATAGACACCATTTAAAGGTGCCGTGCTACCTGTATCTCCCAAATACCCAATAAAAAACATACCCTTTTCTTTTGCCCATGCATTGTACATAATAGTCTATTATCTTTATCTAAATTGATTGTAATTGACAGATATACTATGTAAGTGTATTTTGACAAATGTTGTCAATGTGACAAACAATAACCACAGGTTCAAGTAGTATATAAAAATTCTCTCTTGATCCTATTTGCTACACACTATCTTCCCCATGCTATATCTTATCCCGCTACTTGCATTTGTGCTACAGGTACAGGCTTTTTGTGTATATAATCTTCTTGATAATGGCAGAAAGCTCAAGGTTACGAATGCAGATCCCCGAATTGAACAAAGCAGGTAAAGGGCATCTATATAGACATTGAAGTAAGAAAGTCCTAACCTCTAATCAAGACAATTCAATAAAGTAATTCGCAGTGATTGGTTTTCTTGTTGTGATTACACTGATCCTAATTGTGTATTTGAAGGAGAAATCGATGTACCAGTGACATTCGTTGTAAGAAAGAAAGCTTATTCTTCATAGATGACCACTCATTTGTATTCTCTTAGATCCGTTTTTGGTGGAAGAACGATGATGATAATGTCAGAAAGGCACAATGTCTGTCTGGGTCCTATCTTGTTTTGAGAGGAACAGAAGAAGAATATTATGCAGAATGTATAACTAAGGGGGTAGTTACCAGAATAGTATTGGAGAAAACAGTTTAGTATAGTTAATAAAGTATAGACTTCCAGTGTGAGTTACTAGACACAATATTACATGTGTTCTTATCACAAACAGGTTTTGACATTGAAACTGTATACTTTCTATTTCTTTGCAGGTTTGGGTGTTAGTTTAGTTGATTAGCTTTTTGTTTAAATTTACAAGTTGTAGATTACAGTTTGAACTCTCTAGAGGTAATCGGTTTTGACAGCACCTTAGTGTATGCCTGCAACACATGAGCATTTGGCTTACATTTTCTCCTTCCTGTTGAGCAAGTCCATTGACAGGTAATTCAAGGGCTGAACATTACACAGACTGGTACAGGAGTATGAGTCAGATACTACTTGTGCACAATGTATCACTACACAGCCGTTTTATCTTTATCAGAACCAGCTTCACATCAAACCAATAGACTGTTTTCTTTTTTAGATGCCCATAATATAGGTATAACAATAGCCCTGTAACCATAAATGAATAAGAGATAAAAGACATATTCAATGTATTTATCGTCAATCAAGATCAATTCAGGAAAAGCGTTTACTGGCAACCCATTCAAACTCTCCCGGACTTGAATTGCTGCTGCTTTCAGTAATGAAGAGTAGTTGAAGATACATCCTAAGATATTACTCTTAGGTTCATCTGTTGAAAGAGTCATATAGTCATGATAGAATAAATCTTAGTTGTCTGGAAGTCACTATTCATATACGAATGAACCAACCAGCATGTTTATACAATGTAAAGGGTGATTATTCTAATCAACACAAAGCGTGTGTTACCTACAGACAATGTTCATGAAATGTTGTCAATAAGATACCATATATAAGTAAACCCTCATTGATTCTCCATATCATTTCACATGTTATCCTTTATCCCTTTCTTATTGTTTATGTTTGTATTACCAGCCCACAGTTATTGTGTATACAATAATCTCACAGATGGAACTAGCCTCAGGGCTATTCAAATGGAGCGCACTATTCCATTCGACAAGTAGGTAAATAAACAATCAGTCTCTTACCATCTAACAATGAGAAATAGGCGATTTAATCATTTGATCAAGCCTGAGAAATATGAGTGTTGTAATCCCACAAGTCTGACCTGTGTGGTTACTGGTAACTTACATGAACCAGTGTTCTTTGAAGTAAGCAAATACTATAAGCATCCTATCATTTGTATACTCATAGATATCATCTAAGGTTCAGTTCAAATGGAAGCAACAAGATGCTATGTTTAGAATAGTTGAGTGTGTATCAGAGGGTGAATTATTCCTTCAAGGATCAGTAGAAGATGTTTATGCTGAGTGTGTAACCGCAGAGAGCAGAGTAGTGACCCCATTGGAAGAGTATACAATACCCATATAGTCTGATTGTTAGTAAAATATATATATAAACTAATAAAATGTGTATCATCATCTGTCTCTTCATGGTTCCCTTCAACACAGTATAACCAATGGAATACTTGCACACTCTTGTCAGACATATTTATAGAGGTGAGTAGACATATATTTCTACTGCCTGTATACTGTGTATTCATTACTGCAATACAGCATTCACTCAAGCAAGAATACGTCGTTTTACACAGAATATTGCAATTACTATGTTACAAGCAGCACCTATCATCAAATCAAGGTTATTATTATCAACCATCATATATTAAGAACAAGAGGATAGTATCTATACACATACACATACTCATACACATAGCTGTACACATACACATATCTATACACATACACGTACTCATACACATAGCTGTACACACACACAAATCTATACACATACACGTACTCATACACATACTCATATACGCCTTCATTCCATTGGTCAGAGTGACATACAAACATGAATATTCGAATGTGCTAGAACTGAAATAAATTCCCATTTAGATTCACCTGATATGACATCATTCACTTTACCATATAAGGATAAAAGTTGAAATTACAAACAAGGAGAAAAAGAGTGTTTATTTTCAATGAGAGGAAAAGAGAGGAGGGCATTTAATAAGCTTATTTACAATTGACCACAGTCAACAATCTTGACTTCAGCAGTGGTTCTACCGGAACCACTGCCTAATTTCTCAACAGCCTTTACGACTTCTTGACTACAAAAAAAGAAAGACACGTCAATACAAACAAAATAAACAACAACAATCCATCTTTACCCTTCAATGACAGAACCGAAAACGGTGTGCTTGCCATCTAACCAAGAACAGGGAACAGTGGTAATGAAGAACTGAGAACCATTGGTGTTGGGACCAGCATTAGCCATGGACAAGAGGAAAGGACGGTCATGCTTGAGGATGAAGTTTTCATCATTGAACTTGTTACCATAAATAGACTTGCCACCAGTACCGTTGAAGTTGGTGAAATCACCACCTTGGAGCATGAATTGGGGAATAACACGGTGGAAGATGGAGTTCTTGTAACCGAAACCCTTTTCACCAGTACAGAGAGCACGGAAGTTCTCAGCAGTCTTGGGGACAACATCTTCCCTTAATTCCATCACAACACGCTAAAAATGACACGATCAGTCTTTCGTCTTCCTTATTCTTTTATAGTCACTTACTCCAAGAGGCTGGCCATTGGCAGCAATATCGAAGAAAACTTTGTATCCCATATTTAATGATTGGTTTTTGTTTAAAGAAGAAGAAGAAAAAGTAAGGGTTCAGGCAGGAGGAATGGTTTTTATAATGAATGAAATTTTTTTTTCCATAGCAACCCATTCAGTCTCCGCATTCTTTTTGTTTCCATGAACAAAAAAAAAAAAGAGAGAAATTCAACCTCGGACTCCCTTCTCTCTATTAAAATAAAAATGATACCTGAAGAAGAGTATGGATTGTTAGCACAGACAGACCATGTTTCTGACAATGAGGAACAAGAAGCAATAGAGTTTATATCTTATGCTGAAAGTGATGATGATGATGAGGACCCTTATTTCATGCCACAACATAATAAACGGACGAGAACATGGACATTCTGGGAATTGACGTGTGCTCCTATTCAAGTAGTGAGGTTCTTATTGCCTACTTTATGTATACTTATTATCCTTGTTTATACTATTGTGGTGGGTGTTATTACTGAGAAGAAGAAAGAGAATCCTTGATATGCACATACCAACTCCGAATAGAATCACCCCCCTTCCTCCTTTTCTTTTGTTTATTTATTTTATTTTTTTAATATCCTATTTCTTCCCACATGACTGAATACACCAAAGAAGATGTCGAGAGAATGAGGGTGGTGATGGAAGGAGAGACTTCATTACAAAGAATAAAGAGAAAATGCAAAGAAGAACCCTTTGTTCCTGCGGGTATGATTGGATTGAAAAATGATCATTGATGGATTAAATTAAATGATCTTATTAGGTGTTGCTTTGACTTGTTTTGCCTTATTGGCTGCTACGGTGGGCGTAAAGACAGGCAATAAAGCCTATGCCAATAATATGTTTCGTCTACGAGGTAAAAAAAAGAGAGAGAGAAATAGAGAGAGGTGTATGTGTTTCTGACCTATTTATTAGTGGCTGCACAGACATTCACTGTGATTGCTATGGTGGGTGGATCACTTTATTATACTGAGAAAGAGAAGAATAAATAAGAGCTTTTTTATTATTATTATTATTATGGTAAATGCAATCCTTGTAGAAGAAGTAGGTTATTCGACATTGGATCTGTTGTTTCTTGTTCTTGTAGAACCAGTGACTGTATTTCCGGTGCTTGCATCAGAATATCCAACCATTGAGTCTGAAGTAACTCCATGCCTTCAATGATATGTAGTGATTGAGAAGAGGCTTGTTTATCTTGAGTGAAGTCATGACACTGTGTCCATTTATCTGGACTGGTCGTCATATAGAATTTGACTTGGGAAGGGGATGACAGATAGAATTCGAGTCGGCATGGATAGTATTTGTCAGTAGCAACACGTATATACTGGATTAAGTTAATTGGGATGTCTATCCTGAAGTTCTGTTGGTTTTGGTCATCTCCAATACACCATACAAGTGTACGTGAGGTGATATCGAATTGACAGTCAAGATCACACACCCTCTTCCAGCTACCAATCTGTAGTGTTTGTGCTGTCAATGGATAGACTTCTTTGCCTGTGTCATCTGCTAAATAAGAGTTAGATTGAGATGGACCAATCTTAGTTTTACTTGGCTTACCTGGAAGTAATGATTCCTCTAATATGGTAGATGGGGTATATAGTCTATTTGTATACTGGTAATTAGCACGAGTGGATGGTGGACCCAGGGACGAATGCCTCTCCTGTGTGGTCTTACGATGATAGTGTGGATAAGGACCTACAGAATGAGCACGCACTCGTTCAGATGAATGTGAAACAGACCTCATGCGTCTATTATCAGACATTACAGATGAACTAGAGGTAGATGTAGATAGACTGAGATCAGGTATATGTGTAGGTTGAGTAGTCGATTGTTGTAACCAGGGAGAGGACAAGGGTGGAGGTGGAGGTGGTGGTATATTGGTGCTTGTTTCTGGTTGATGCTGTTGATGGAAGTAATAATAATAGTAGTAGTAATACAGATTGGGATTGATGGAAGAAGAATGCTGTTGAAGTGCCACTGTTTGACATGCAGCAGCTGCAGCAGATGCCGCAAATTGTTGCTTCAGTAGTACATTGGTGTCTTGCATCTGGACAGATCTCTTTGCCTGATTCTTTACTTTTGCCCGGCGATTCTGGAACCAGATCTGAATGGATCTCTCTGGCATACTCAATTGATGTGATAGCTGTTCACGCACTCTATTGTTCGGGGCAGGATTGATGCTGAATGACTTCTCGAGTACAGCCAATTGTTCTGAGGTTGTCCTTGTTCTCTTGCGGGGAGGTGAGATGTCTCTGTCAAATGTCATGGGAGGAATCATCATGGGTGGGGGTGGGGGTATAACAAACACCTGTTTATCATCTGTCTGTTGCTGCAATTGAGTGAAGAAGTCCATGGAATTCGTAGGAATAGGGTAGGAACCGGGTAATGCCATTGATAGTATGAGGTATAGATAAATAAGAGGAGGGGGAAGAAGAGAAGATGAATGGAGTGGAAGGCAATATAATATAAACACGAGATATGGGAATATATGTATACCTAGTCATACCTGAGATTCTAGCCTCCTGGTGAGATTGAATTAGAGGCATAAGTAATGTTGTACAAGCCATGAGCGACAATATCGAGCCTCTTGTTTCTTTCATGGCAAGAAAGGGGAATAAAAAAACAACAGGTAATATAAAAGGGCAGTGGTATCATCATCCACAGTAAGCTAGGTAACAGAATCTATACTTAACATGGTCATTACTCAATTATCGGAAGGGGGGGCTGATAACAATGACCTCTCTGAACCCGGTCTTATTAGTGACATTAAACAATTAATAAACGCGACTATGGATTCCACTGCAACACGGTGTAAAGCAGTTCGGAAGTGGGTATATCCCCCTAGTCCATATAATGACATGCCAGCTTACTTTCAATATGGGTGTTCCTCATTAACTATATCTGCACTATGTGTATACACTCTGTATACAGTGATATTAAATATATAATTACCCTATTAAATATATTTATATATATTAACTCTATATTAATACATTATATGCCCAATTTAATATCACCTTGAATATCATAAACAAAAGAAGCACATGCTAGTCTCTCGTAACATTGAAGCCTGATCTATTCTGAGCCATGATTTCATATAGAAAAGGGACAGGGCTATTTATGTATCTTTTTATTTATAGCGTTTATTCCATATTAATGAGATATTAATTAAGATATTAAATGGTAATTATTATTAATTAAGAGGAATACAATGTGTATTATTAACACATTAAGCGTACAAGGAGAAATATTACCCATTGGGCTGGTCTGTAAATTACGTTGGGGATATGGGTTGACTCTTTAATTGGGTAATCATGGGTACAATTCACCAGGAAAGGGGAGATCATGTTTTTGAATTGTTTCAAGGAAGCAAGCCTCTCATCGAGCATTGTTCATAGATGAGAGTGCCTAGGGAGAGGGGGAGGTCAATTGACTGTATGTTGGTATTTCAATTGGCTCTGGACGGCTAATAATTCCGTTTATTCCAGCCAAGTAATAGCATAGATGATAAGGTCATTTGATGAACAGGATTACCATGAACTACCAAGAAAGTAATAATGCCGAGTACGTAACAAACTGGATATTGAAACAAGTGATCTAAAGCAGTGATATGTTGATGAATGATCATTTGTACCTTGGTTCTCCGTGAAACTTGATTCTTCTATGAATTCAGTAGAAGAAGTATTTAAATCGGGAACTGTAGTACCTACATTGAGATAAGGCATAATGCATAAAAACATTCAATTGCTACTTTATAATAAGTGATACAAAAGACAATTGAAAGCTTTTAGTCATACAGGTAAACTTGTTATTACTTGAAGATGATCAGACTTCAGAATATGTATAAGTTTACCCGTATTCTTCTATAGTAACGATACATAATATGTGTACAAGATGGTTGGGTATGTTTGCTGACTATCCAGGCTGGGTTCTACTTCATTAGATCACAAAGGAAACAACGACTGCCGAGAATGAATACCCTCCTCCTAAACAAAAGATGGACCGTTTGGCAAATTTCCCTCTGGTTTATTCAAACAGATGGCGATATCTTCGTGATAAAGTTTTATGACATTCCAGATGAACAGCAAACACTTACTCCAGTATTCAAAAATAAGAGCATCCACAGTCAAAAGGAGAGCAACAAAATAGGATAAATGTATATCTTTATAAGAGATATTCCGGGTTGACCAAAAGAGAAGTGGCCAAGTTTGTTGACTTTTCGGGTTACGAATCAAAAGATAAAACTTGTTCGAGGAGGATGGGGTTTTACTGACTTTCCAGGTCAACACAAGGGACACCATCCTGTGCTTGGGATATGCTCTTCCCCAGATGGATCAGATAGATTTGAAGGTTCAATTTGCTGTAAGTAGTCAAAAAGAGAAAGTAACTATTTTCATGCGCTGTATTAAGCACAACGATGTGGGGGATGATGGAGACCGATAGTTTGATTTGGATACAAAGTATCGTTTAGGACATAGATATGAGTCTATTGATATGGAATATTTATAGGTTAGACTATAAGGTAATGTAGAATAATAGTTACAAAACAACTTTACAAGCAAAAAGGGGACATGATCTGACCACAACAGAAAGATGGTCTTTATTGGGCTATGAGTGATTGAATCTTTGCTGTTGAGCAGAATAAACAAACATATCTTAAAAATATATTGTCTATTATTTGAAGTGCAAAGGCTAGTTATTAAAATATCTTCATAATATACTGGGTATTTTGTTTACATTTGAAGCAGAATGTGCATTACAATTACGGTTACCAATTTCAACCAATAGAATCCACTGTGGTTACTGCTTTTTTTTTTAAAGAGTGCTATTTTTTTTATCCCTCCCTCCCTCTTACAAAGGTTTATTTTTTTCTCCTTGTCTCACTCTGATGGCATCAAAGATAGGATTAACACCGGAAGTACTCAGCAATTTCCAAGTAGCCAATGTGTTCTCTGATCCTGCTACTGTCAACCAAGAAAAGCCAATAACTTCTATCTCCTTTGACGATACAGGTGAATTCTGTGTCACTGCTGGAGACGATGATAGTTTGAATGTATATAGCTGCCTTAATGGAACGTATGTGTGTTTATACTGCATCCACCTTTATTTGCTAATGCGTTTATTGATAGTCTACAATCTACAGTTTATTCAAAGAAGTACGGTGTTACCTTGGCACGATACACTCATCACAAGAATAACGTAGTTTATGCATCGACGAAAGAGAACGGTATGAAAAAGGAGATCTCATTCATCCAGAAAAAATAAACTCATACTTTTTATCTTCTTAGACACTCTACGATACTTATCATTGCACGATAATAAATATATACGCTACTTCCATGGCCATGAAAAGAGGTAAATGGGCGGGTATGTGTTCTCTCGTTTTAAACTGATCATATTGGATAGAGTGACAGGAGTGGCAGTCTCCTCTAATGATGATACCCTCTTGACTTCATCTTTGGACAATACAGTACGTTTGTGGGATCTACGAACACCTAAATGCCAGGTAAGCTATGAAGATGCCTCATCAACCCCATTGAAACTGATCCCATGAGTTAGGGTGTATTTTATGGAGATGGGAATGCTTTGGTTGCTATTGATGCACAGGCACTTGTGTTTGCTATTGCTATCAACAGTTATATCATCAAGCTCTATGATTACAAAGAACAAGGTCGTGGTCCGTTTGCCATTTGGACTAAAGGAGATATACAGTCCGTGTATGGAAAACAGGCGGCATGGACTAGTATCAAATTCACATCCGATGGAAAGAAATTAGTGATCACGACTGTATCAGATATGATCTATATATTGGATGCATTTGATGGAACATGGCTGCAGACATTAGTAGGAAATGCAGGGCCCAACAGGCTGACATCTGGGGAAGAAGTGACCACTTGTCCTAATGCCCAGTTTGTGCTGGCAGGCGGAAGAGATGGGTGTATCAGAATATGGAATATAGGTGGACCTAGATTAGATGATAAACCCTATGTGAACCAGGCATTCCATACAACGTATTCACCACACAAAACACCTATTACCATGATGGGATTCAACCCCACTTATGGACTCTTTGCATCTGGATCTACTGAATTAGTAAGTGCAGAAACAATCGTGTGCGTGTGTATACTTATTGTTTCTATGATTAGGCTTTCTGGTTACCACCACCCAAAACACTCTAGTTCAAGGGATGAACACACGTCTTTATATATACGTATATATAGAACCACCCCCCCCCTCTCTCACACATATTATTCTAGGTGTTTATTCTTTGATAGAAAAAAAAACCCACATTCTTCCATGCATTCTTCTTTATGAACATTAAACTGTATTCCCTTACTTGTTTAAATTTGGTGTACCAAAAGTGACACCCTTACCGGAATTCTGTTCATGCTAAGCCGGATAAATAGTTGCCGACACGATGTATCCATTTACAAGAGTTTATTCATTTCACCTTTCTTTCTTTTCGTTCTCCTAAAATGATAAGTCCTCTTACGATATGTATTGACAGAGGAGGCACCTTCACTGACTGTATTGGGTTCAGTGGTCTACCCGGTGACCGTGAATATGTAGTGAAGTTACTTTCTGAAGATCCCAGTAACTACAAAGATGCACCCACGGAAGGAATCAGAAGAATTCTCGAGATGGCAACAGGTGAAAAATACCCTCGCTCTCAACCTGTGCCTACTACACATATAGGTAATGATTCAATCTACAGAATAAAAACGCGTTCTTATTCATCATTCATAGAGAGTGTGCGTATGGGAACCACTGTGGCTACGAATGCCTTGCTTGAAAGAAAGGGTGAGCGATGTGCATTGTTGATAACAAAAGGGTTCAAGGATCTCTTGACTATTGGTAAAAAATATAAAAAAATATAAGTGAAGGTATACTGAGTCATTGTTCAAAGGTAATCAATCAAGACCCAAGATATTTGATTTATCAATCACTAAACCCGATGTGCTTCATCAAAAGGTGGTGGAGATTGATGAGAGGTAAAAGTTCATACCATCTTTTGGGGTAAAAATCTCAAACAGACACACACTTTCTAGATTGATGTTGTTGAATTCAGTGCATGGAGAAGAACAACCTTCTGATAATAAGATCAAGGGTATATCTGGCGAATGGATTAGTGTAGTCAAGAAACCAGGTAAAAACAAACAAATGGATGTTCTCTTATTTTACCAACGCAATGATTTTTGTTAGATGTGGGATTGTTGAAAGTCCAATTGACGGCACTGTACAATGAAGGATTCCACAGTATAGCCGTATGCTTGATGCACTCCTACACTTACCCAGACCACGAACTCCTGATTGGAAAACTGGCTTCCTCGATTGGATTCACACATATCTCGCTTTCAAGCCAAGTCATGCCGATGATCAAGATTGTACCTCGAGGCACATCTGCTACGGCTGATGCGTACTTGACCCCTTGTATCAAGAACTACATTGATGGATTTGTCAGTGGATTCGATGATGGGTTCAAAACAGGAAAAACCAAGTTACAGTTCATGCAGAGTGATGGTGGATTAGTTCCCGTCAACAACTTCTCTGGGTTCAAAGCCATCTTGTCGGGTCCCGCAGGAGGAGTGGTAGGATACGCATTGACAAGTTATGAGAACAACGTGCCTGTGATTGGATTTGATATGGGAGGAACAAGTACAGATGTGTCGAGGTTTGATGGGCATTATGAACATGTGTTTGAGACAACCACTGCAGGTGTCACTATACAGGCACCACAGTTGGATATCAATACAGTGGCTGCAGGTGGTGGGTCCAGATTGTTCTTCAAGAATGGCATGTTTGTTGTAGGGCCAGAGGTAAAGATATTCCAGTTGAAAAGAAAAATGGGTCTGATACTTCTTCATTTTGTTCTAGAGTGCAGGTGCTCATCCTGGACCAGCATGTTATAGGTAAGACGCAACTTTTTCTTGAAAAACAACCAAGATGTTTACTTCTTTTTTTATTTTTGGAAACAGAAAAGGAGGTCCATTGGCTGTTTCGGATGCAAATCTCTATCTTGGTCGACTGTTGCCTGAATATTTCCCAAAGATATTTGGTCCAAAGGAAAACGAATCACTTGATAAAGCTATTGTGGAAGAGAAATTCAAGGCACTTGCCAAAACAATCAACCAATCCACAGGAGAAAACAAATCGATTGATGAAATCGTGTATGGTTTTATCAAAGTGGCGAATGAATCTATGTGCAGACCTATTCGCGCACTAACAGAAGCCAAGGGACATGATGCCAGTAACCATGTACTTGCTGTGTTTGGCGGAGCAGGTGGCCAACATGCATGTGGCATAGCCAGAAACTTGGGTATCAACAAGATTGTTCTTTACCGCCACAGTTCTATTCTATCTGCATTTGGATTAGCACTCGCTGATGTTGTCCATGAAGTACAAGAACCATGTTCTGAAAGACTAGGCCAAAATGATCGTTTTGTAGATGAAAGAATAAAGTACCTTGAAAGTCAATGTCAGAAAGAACTGAACAGACAAGGATTCAAGAACCATCAGATTATGAAAGAAGTGTACTTGAATCTTCGTTACGACGGAACGGATTGTGCATTAATGACATTGTCTCCTGAGAACAAGGACTTCCAGACCGCATTCCAGAAAGTCTACATGAAGGAATTCGGGTTCTTATTGAAGGATCGACAGATCATTATAGACGATATTCGTGTGAGAGGAATTGGCAAAACCGTTCAACTCGATGACCTGACTCCCACCAAAGACATAGCTAGTTTACAGAAAACCAACAAGATATTCGATGTATCCAACCCACCTGATAGTTATACGTCTTCTTATTTTGAAGAAACAGGCAGAAACAACCGTGTTCCTGTGTACCGACTCACCTCACTCGTACCTGGTGCTCAGATAAAGGGTCCTGCCGTCATCATTGATGCCACTGCCACTATTGTTGTTGAACCCTCGTGTTCCGCACTCATCACGCGTCATCATATCAACATCACGGTCGGTCGAGGAGAAAAGAAAGTGGTGACTACAGCAATGGAGCCGATTCAACTCACCATCTTCTCTCATCGGTT
The DNA here is from genome assembly GCA_025528865.1 of Pilobolus umbonatus. Taxonomy (NCBI): domain Eukaryota; kingdom Fungi; phylum Mucoromycota; class Mucoromycetes; order Mucorales; family Pilobolaceae; genus Pilobolus; species Pilobolus umbonatus. The sequence goes on from JAIXMH010000034.1 coordinate 92,537, forward strand.
CATGAGTATTGCCGAACAAATGGGCCGCACCCTTCAGAAAACGGCTATCTCCACCAACATAAAAGAGAGACTCGATTTCTCGTGTGCTTTGTTTGGTGCTGATGGTGGACTTGTGGCGAATGCACCTCATATTCCTGTTCATTTGGGGTCTCTTAGTCATGCAGTCATCTATCAATTGAATCATTATAAAGGAAATCTGTATGAAGGAGATGTCATCATGACAAATCACCCTTCTGCCGGTGGATCCCATTTGCCAGGTAGAGGATCTTTTCTCTTTTACCTATCTTGTTACTCAATTCCTTTCCACTTTTTTTTTAGATATCACGATTATTACACCTGTGTTTGATAAAGGAAAGATTGTGTTCTTTGTAGCATCTCGAGGTCATCATGCGGATATTGGAGGCATTTCACCTGGTTCCATGCCTTCGAATTCCAAAGAATTATATGAAGAAGGAGCAGCTGTGAAATCATTCAAGATTGTATCAAAAGGTCATTTTGATTATGAAGGTGTCGAGAATATTCTATGTAAGATTCCAGCATCCTATGAGAACTGCTCAGGGTCCCGTATATTCAAAGACAATGTATCAGGTATAAATATATATGTGTGTGTGTGTGTAAGATGGGAGATAGTAAGACCTTTTCACTTTTTTTTTTAGATCTCAAGGCACAGATTGCTGCTAATCAAAAGGGCATTGTTTTGGTAAAATCATTGATTGCGGAATACACACTTGAAGTAGTTCAAGCATACATGATGCATATCCGATCCAATGCGTGTAATGCAGTACGCCATCTTCTTAGAGAAGTAGCCAAATCCCATGCCAATGAAGATTTGGTTGCAGTCGAGTACATGGATGATGGGTCACCTATTCAACTCAAGATCTCTATTGATTCAAAGAAGGGGACAGCTCTATTTGATTTCGACGGTACAGGTCCTGAGGTCTATGGAAACACAAATGCACCTGAAAGCGTGTGTCATTCAGCTATCATCTACTCCATTCGTTGTTTAGTCAACCAAGATATTCCTCTGAATTCAGGATGCCTTGAACCCATTACCATCAAGATTCCAAACGAGTCACTTTTGAATCCATCTGAGAAATGTGCTGTGGTGGGTGGTAATGTACTGACGAGTCAACGTATTGTGGATGTTGTGTTGAAAGCATTCGAAGCATGTGCTGCTAGTCAAGGGTGTTGTAATAATCTGACGTTTGGAAAAGGAGGCAAAAACAAAGACAGTGGAAAGGTGTTACCTGGATGGGGATATTATGAAACGGTGGCAGGTGGAAGTGGTGCTGGTCCTGGATGGGATGGGCAGAGTGGCGTGCATACGCATATGACCAATACTCGAATCACGGATCCTGAGATACTTGAGCGTCGTTATCCTGTCATCCTCCATCAATTTTCGATTCGTCCCAATTCGGGTGGAAGGGGGTTACATCCAGGTGGAGATGGTGTGATACGTGAAATTGAGTTTCTAGAAGAAGATATACAGGTTACTATCTTGTCTGAACGTCGTGTCTTCAGTCCTTATGGGCTGCATGGTGGAGAAGATGGACAGAAAGGGTTGAATATTTGGATGAGACATGAGAAATCATCTCAAGGAAAAGATGTTATCCGTCGAATCAACTTATCAGGAAAGAATTCTGCTATCTTTGGTCGCGGTGATCGTATTGTTCTTCATACACCAGGAGGAGGTGGATATGGACATGTTTAAAGAGATATTATTATATTTATATTTATATCTATATATAAATAAACTTCTAATAGTGATAGATGTTATATATTAAAAGAAAAACAGGGTGAGGGGGAATGCATAATAAATAATGTGAATCAATTTCTTTTTTAATCCAAAGGGATCCAATCTCTAGGGTTCTTTAATACGTTCTCCAAGTTTTCTTCTCTAGAACCTACTTCTGGTTCCTGCATATATTCCCAACGAGCAGTTAAAGGTAAACTCATCAAGATAGCCTCTATACGTGCTCCAGGGGTCTGAAGACCAAACTTGGTTCCTCTGTCCCAGACAAGATTGAATTCAACATAACGACCACGACGAAGTTGTTGCCATTGTTTCATTTGCTCGGTATATTTCATATCCTTTCTCTTCTCCATAATGGGAATATAAGAAGGGAGGAACCTATTTCCCATTTCTTTAATGAATCCAAATATCTCATCTGCGGGTTTATCTTCTAGATCATCAAAGAAGATACCTCCTACACCACGTGCCTCACCTCGATGTTTGATGAAGAAGTACTTATCACACCACTTCTTGAATCGACTGTAATAGGTCTTATCGAATGCATCACACCCATCTTTCAGTGTCTGATGGAAATGAACAGCGTCTTCCTCAAATAGGTATGCAGGAGTCAAGTCAGAACCACCTCCAAACCACCACATCTTAGGAGTTCCATCTGGATTCGCTACTTCAAAATACCGGTAATTCAAGTGAACAGTGGGTGCATTTGGATTGTGTGGATGCATCACAAGAGATATGCCAGCAGCAAAGAAAGGGACAGGCCCATCTGCACTGATGTCTTTTCCTCTATCATGACGCATTTGTTCAACAGCAGCCTTGGGTAATTGACCATACACAATGGAAACTCCTACACCTGCCTTCTCAAATACATTACCGTCTTGAAGGACACAGGTCACTCCTTCTCCTCCTTCAGAACGCTCCCAGGTAGTACGAGTGAAGTTCTTTCCATCTAATTTCTCTACTTCATTCACAATCTGGTTCTGGAGTTCTTTCACGAATGTTTCCATACGAAGACGCATGGGATCATTCTCCGTGATGGGTCCTTCTGTTCTCTATTCCATGATGATGAATGAATGAATGTTTTTCTTTGGGTGTTAAAATAGATACTTACGCGTTGTTTGTCTATGGAGACTGCATCACAGTAGACCTATTGAAAGATGAGTCATGTTTAATCAATTATTTCAATCCTTCTTCTCAGTGTACCTGATTCATGTTCCAGACACCAAGAGTGATGACAGCTGATCCAGAAGCAACAATCGAAGCATATCTCTTGTAGTTGCTGTAGTTGATAGTAGATGCCTTCACAGTAGAATAAAAGCGAGTTTTACTGTTCAAAAAGAAAATGACAACTCGGTTAGTGTTTGATGTTCTGCCAAATTGTTATACGACATACGGTGGAGTGCGGATGGAGCGGACCGAAGTAGCTATTCCAATCAAAGTTGGTTACTCTAAGTTCACTTGTTATGGTCGGTCCTTACCTAATACTCGACCCTTCAGCATCTTTTATTATAGAGAATGAAAAAGAGGGGTAACACCCGGTGGAAAAAAAAGGTGGATGATTATATAAATAAAAAAATAATAGGATTTGACACTCCGTTTGCCGTATAACGTTTTTTGATCGTTCGGTGATACAGTTTCATCGATGAAAAACGATAAATAATATTAGTGCAATTAGATTTGCATGTAAACAGAGAATACTGCAAGTACTGGAAGTGTGTATCCATTTTAAGGGGAAAGAAAAAAAAACCCAAACTTTTTTTTTCCTTGTTTATTCTAAACATACGCACTCATTTGAATAAATGGGGTATGAATACTCTGATGATATGGAGTTTGAGTACACTCATCCACAATCCATATATCCTAAGTCGCCCAAAGAAGAAGACTCATTAAGAATGGAAGAGGATGAGGTTATAGACAACGCAGTCACTGAAGGAGTATGTGATCTATTGACTCATGTCCAGTTAGAAGACATAACACCAGAGATAGAGACACCAGAGGAAGTCATTGGAGAAGAAGAAGAAGAAGCATCTGATGAACGTAATGAAGAAGAGGTAAGGAGATGAATGAGAATGATAATATCCGTTTAAATAACTGATATCCATCAATAAGGCTGTCGTCCTCTATCGTGGACCTCTCTCCCCCCCACGCTCACCATCAACCGAGACACCCTCTCTATCACCACCATCAAAGACAGCAACAGAAAACCTATTATCAGTGTCACCAGAAGACACACCGAAGTCTATTCCCTCACCCTCCACCCATACCTTTATCTATCAACAGCCTGATCCATTATTACATAGCAAGGGCACTATATACTATCTATCTGGAATAGTGCGTATCATTACTTCATCCATCCTCATCCTTATATCCCTGTACATACTCATGCAATTCATACTCTATTTACAACATGATATTGCCACCAAGATAGCTAATTATGAATCAGGTAAAGAATAAAGGGTTGAAGAAACATAGATGTTCAACTCATGATGCATAATAGATATACTTGAAGATCATTTCTATTGCCAACAACAGTATGAACTGAACAGATGTGCGCCTGATACACGACTGCCAGCCATATCTTCATTATGTAGAGAATGGGAGAAATGCATCTATAGACCACTGTCGACAACGAAAACAAAGATACTAGCAGAGATATTTGCTGAAATAGCCAATGCATTTTTAGACACACTCACATTGAAGACTACAGTAAGTTGGGATAGAGAAATACCATAACATAGCTAATGAAAATCGATTTTAGTGTTTTATGATCCTTATAGTCATCAGCATATTCTGGGCAATAGTACGCATAGGGACTCGACCCAATGAATCTAAGCCACTGTTCATACCCTCTAAAGTAAAGGGGAATGTATTACAATATGAACATACATAAAAGATGTATTTTCCCTTTATAAACACACACACCACACAAGAACAACTTTTCCAAAATAAAATACTTTTTCTTTATAGATATTGGAAAAAAGAAGAAAAACAAAAAGCAAAAAAACAAAAACAAAAAAAAAAGGGCCAAAAAAAACCAAAAAAAAAAGGACTTAGATGCTCTCCATGATTGTATAAGGGTTTCCGGGGTTAAGCGTACTGTTCTCGAATACCAATAATAGCTGAATGTTCTCCTGTTCTATATGATGATGATAATGCAGACGTTGTGTGGGAAGAACATACATGATAATCTCCACAAAGAGTGGGAATTGCTGGAAGAAGTCCTCCATGTCTTCTGTTATCAGTGGTTGACCATCCTCCAGTTGATGATAAGTATATACATGGCCTGTTCTTATTTTGATTAATATGTTGGATAGACCCTTTAGTGTTCTCACACGAGACTTGAATTTATTTAATATATCTTCCACTAGTAATTCGATGTTATCCTCCAGTATAGGCAACTGCTGCTCATCCATCATCATGTCAGTGTCATAGTGTCTATTACTGTAGTTGTAGTCCAGATTGACCGTGTCATTGGGATGGCTATATAATTTATTCGCTAACCATTCTTCAAATAAACGAGATATGGGAGATGTTACCTTGGTATTGCTGTTACCTAATGTAGGTAACTACATGTGTATGAGTATATATATATATATATGTGTGTGTATGTGTATGTGTGTATGTGTGTGTGTGTGTGTGTTTATGAGTATATATATATATATATATATATGTGTGTGTATGGATATATATGTATGTATATATGTATGTATGTATGTATGTATGTATGTATGTATGTATGTATGTATGTATGTATGTATGTATGTATGTATGTATGTATGTATGTATGTATGTATGTATGTATGTATGTATGTATGTATGTATGTATGTATGTATGTATATGTATATAGGTATCTATCTTTCTCTTACCGAAATAAACCTTACTCCTCCATCCATGAAATAGGTATTTTGACATTTGGATATACGCCCATTTAATGGGTCTTCCATCTGTTCCTGGAATAATGGAATATCAATTGTATTACTATTATTGTTACAATTGTCATAGAGAATTAGGCTGGATAAATCTTCAATGGCTGTAGTCAGAGTGTCTTCTTCATCTGCACTATCATAGAAGTGATTTGTGGTTGTGGCTGTCATCATTTTATTTATGTCTTTGTTAATAATGGGATCTAATGTTATAGTGATTATTTAATAAGAGAAGTAGATGCAAGTGTGTGTGTAGTGTGTGTAGTGTGTGTGTAGTGTGTGTGTGTAGTGTGTGTGTATATATACAGAGTACATACACTTGATAATAAATGTATACTTATATGTCCATATATGGATATAATAGAGATAAATAGATAGGTAAACAATTGGTTGATAGAAAGATAGATAGAGATAATAAGAGATATTAAAGAATAAAGAGAACAGAAGTATGGGAAGTAAGATAGGGTCCTTTCTTTACCGAATTGGTGTGACTCGAATATCATGATTGGATAGAAACTATAATAAAATAAGCTTTGGAGATATACCGAGATTTGTATTCAACTAAGAATGAAAAAAGGGGATGAGTATTCCACTGTCAACCAATGTCTGTTCATTACCTTATATTCAAGAAGAAATAAAGAAGAAAGAGTAAGAAAGAGTAAGAAGAAGAGAAGGGAAGAAGACAGGGAAGAGATGGTGGGTTCTTATATACTTAATGAACACAGAAAAAATACAGAAAGTCAAAGAAGGGTGAGTACAACAGTAAGATATAGTAAAAGATAAAGAAATAGCCATGTGAGTTTATCGATTGTTTATATATGATAATAGTATGCCTAATATAGTAGGGCATATCATATCAAGTCATGGGAAACAGGCCAACTCCATTCAAGGTACACGGACACCTCAAAATAATATATGGAAAGAGAAAAGATGACGGATACTCAACCAGCAGAAATGTTACATTTTTTATAGTGTAACTATAGACTATGGGATGGGATTGATGGAGAGTGTGGGAAGGGAGGTATTTCTGCGACTAATACGCGGAACCTCCCCAACATGAAACAGCGAAAGAGTACTGGCACTTTGTATTTAAGTAATGAGTACCTGTCATACACTCCATGCTTCCATTATTATCACTGATTGCTATCACTGATCATCTATTGGGTTCATCTGTAAATCAACTGCTTCTTTTTACCTCAACCTCCCTCGTTTCACCATATATGCTTGTTTTTAATTACTCCATGTTGTATGGAGGATAGAACTCAGTACATATCTGTCAAAACAACTCTATTTCCATTGAATGCTATGTTTATTATTCAAGTCATACTATCTTTATCCCAACTTCTTCTGGGGTGTCTGACGTCCTATAGTAAACAGGAGCACACATCCTATCACTAGCACTGATCCTATACCCTTATATCGAGTGAAGCCTGAATAAAAAAAACGATAGTTAGATGGGTAATCACCTATGGTACTCCTCCAATAACTTACATTGGGCTGAATCTGATTGACAATACCAGGCATCACTTATCACATAGATTAGGACTGCCCTTAATCCCTGTAATATACCTGTAGCCACCTAATAGTTCAAGATAAAGATTGTTAAATACAAAGATAAAGCAATCTGTCTTGTTTTCTTTACACTTCCTGTCCTATCTATTAACTCATAGTAGTTCCATGAATGAGTTGCATTACCCACAATCACCATGATGAATACACCAACCACTAATCCAATGGGTGTTCCTTCTGTGATATGGATCAGTTCATCAAACCGGGGTAAAGTGTATAATGTGATCCAAATGACCGAGATAATAGAAGTGTAGATGCCTGAATAGAAGCATATTCTGGCAGGAAGTGGTGCAGGAGTATATTGAGACATCAGATAGTCAGAATATACATAAACACATGCTATTTTCCTATCAGTCAGTCTCTTTATCCTATAGAAGTTGTAGTCTACTTACAGTAGAAGAATGTACCACCCAATGTCATGATGGTTCCGAACATCAATACTGACATCTTAGCTAATATACAACATCAGTCATGATTGAACTATCTTATTCCCATTCTATGTATTACCACTCTCGTCTGTTGAGCCGGAGAAGTTGTTCATTGAACTGATGGCTAATCCAGCACTTGTACCACAAATGGCAAACCACTGAAGTCTTGAGAGTGATCTACCCATTGTAAAATAGGTTAAAATGGCACACCAGATGACTACACTGCTATAGATCACTTGATACATCTAGATCCCTCTGTTAACCTCTTTTCTTGTTATTATTCATTGTCTATCTCTTACCCCACTTCCCACTATAGAGAAGCCTAGAGTCACACAGAAGTTGGCAAATACATCCAGAATAGCCAATTTCATGACTGACAAGTGATGAATAGGCCCTTCTTGATAATGTTCACCTGGCTGATGATCTGTATCTGCACTGATCTGCACCTACTAAATAGATAGATCATTAATAGAGCTGAATAGATATATAGAATGAGTTATTTGTATCTATTTAACCATATGAATATCATCATCTTCTTGGGACACTTTATTATACCCTTTCTTCTTGTTCTTCAGTAACAGAGGTATGATAGACCCTACTAGTATCATTCCAATATACTGTGCCAACTGTGTCAAGTAACTGTCCCCAGCTAATGAGAGTGTGTGTTAATAGGTGGAATCAATAAGAGAGATGGTATTTACTCGCTGCTCCATGATAGAATATCCACTGTGTTCCAAGTGTGGTTATCAATCCAGTCACCAGAAATGAGACCTGATGGAATAGAATGTATACATTACGGGGGTTATAGAACCATGTCAGTACCCTGTTGCTCTTCATTACTGTGACTTGAATAAGCGGTGGTGGAAGAAGATAACCAGTTTATTAAAAATAAATGAGGGGGAAATAAATCATTTGTATGGCCTATCATCAGGCAGTGTGTTTGAATATAAAATAGGTTCTTTGTTTCCATAAATGCACATCCATTGAGAGCTATCCATGATTGAGGAAAGACAGAGGGAATATACGGGCTACCATAAGAGAAGATAAGCGCGTAATGTGATGGAGAGTATGCTAGGAAGAAGATGGTTGTAGAAGAGAGTATGCCGGGAAGAAGATGTCTCATCCCTCTCTCTATCAAAACACACACACACACACACACACAGACACATATCTACGGCATATGAACCTCACTATGACCCAGGGGAAACTCTTGCATTCAAATGTTTATTATTGTTTTCAAAGTTCTATTCGTCTATACAAAAGTTCATACTCTATGGTTCAACTTGGAGGCAAGGATATAATTCGTTGTTTTTCAGAAACCCTTCAAGATGAGCCATTCCTTAATATCATTCACACATTGCCCCTTGATGACGACATGCTGTGTTGCTGGATTAATAGAACCCTCAAGTTCAGGAAGATCTACTTTGATATCATCTAATAAAGCCTTGCTGTCACCTTTGATTCTACGAACAATTGTCAGCACACGAGTTCCACCATTCTTATAGTCAGAATACACAGGAAGACCCCGGTTGGCTGTACGCTCGATGTGATATGCGGGGGTTGAGTAGAGTCGTTTACTGCTAATATGGATGACTCTGGTGAGTAAGTTCATTCTTTTCTAAATTAGATATTGGTTAAACAGGAATGGGGCAAGGTCATTATGCACTTACCCTTGAAGTTCTTTTGAAAAACAAAGGGGAGGGGGACTATAAAATGAATACCTGGAAAAATATTGGGGGGGAAAAATAAAAGCAGTCCCCGATGGACTCAGTTAGAGGAAGATGGGTTGTTGGATTAGAAATAGACTTACTCTACTATACGAAGTCTATGGACACTAGGTTCGATTTTTACCTTGAGTATTCCACTTCTTGTACAAGTGTATCAGAACACACGACTTGTCAGAATGAACAATCGGATATCCCTTGGTATCCAAAATACATAAATACAAATCGCATAAAATTCGATTCATAGTCACAGGTGAAGCCACATTTCCTCTTCATCCTCAAAGGACATTTTTCTGTTTTTCCCTTTTTTTCCCTTACATTAATTTTTTTTTCTTTACTTCACCCATGTCTCCCGAAACAGTTACTCAAAACAAGAAGCGCAAACGCTCTCATGGAGGAAAGAAGAACGTCAGTAAGAAGCAGGCAGTGGAAGCAGTAGAAACAGTAGAGAAACCAGTCGAGACAGTTGAAGAATCTGAAGCAACTGAGGAAGTTGAAGACGAACACACTGTAGAAGGTATTTTTTTTTTAAAACGAAGAAAAACTTTTTTTTATGTCTCCCCTAATCAATACAACAGAGACTGTCAGCCTCGATTTCGATAGTTTGGATTGTAATGAGTACACTAAAAAGGCAATTAAAGATATGGGATTCACTCAAATGACAGAAGTCCAAGCCAAGACCATCCCACCTCTCCTTGAAGGCCGTGATGTGTTGGGTGCTGCCAAGACAGGTTCAGGAAAGACAGTTGCATTCTTGATCCCTGCTATTGAATTATTACTTCGCCACAAGTTCACTTTCAGAAGTGGTACTGGCATCATCGTGATTTCGCCTACTCGTGAACTGGCCATTCAGATCTACGGTGTGGTTGAAGAGTTATGTAAATACCATAAACTCACTCATGGTTTGGTGATTGGTGGTGCGAATAGACGTGCAGAGGGTGAGAAGTTGACCAAGGGAATCAACTTGTTAGTGGCTACACCTGGTAGATTATTGGATCATTTACAGGTAAAAGAGATAAAGATGGATGCAAAAGGGAGATAAGCAAACATAATAACCCCATAAGGTGTGATCTTTATTAGAACACTCAAGGATTTGTATACAAGAACCTGAAATCACTGGTGATTGATGAAGCTGATCGTATTCTGGAGATTGGGTTTGAAGAGGAGATGAAGCAGATCATCAAGATACTCCCTAAGGAACGTCAGAGCATGTTATTCTCTGCCACACAAACAACCAAAGTGTCTGATTTAGCGCGTATGTCACTCAAGACAGGTCCACTTTACATTAATGTCGATGAGAAGAAAGACACATCAACAGCAGATGGATTAGAACAGGGCTTTGTGTTTGTAGAGGCAGATAAACGATTCTTGCTATTATTCACTTTCTTGCGCAAGAACCAGAAGAAGAAGGTCATCGTGTTCTTCTCTAGTTGTAATGCTGTTAAATTCTATGCGGAATTATTAAATTATATTGATGTCCCAGTGATGGATTTACATGGACGTCAGAAGCAACAGAAGCGTACTGCCACCTTCTTTGATTTCTGTAATGCTGAAACAGGCATCTTGTTGTGCACAGATGTAGCTGCTAGAGGATTGGATATTCCTTCGGTTGATTGGATTGTTCAATTCGACCCACCAGATGATCCTCGTGACTATATTCACCGTGTCGGTAGAACTGCCCGAGCAGGTAACAATGGTAAGAGTTTACTCTTCTTGTTGCCTAGTGAGAATGGGTTCTTGAAGTATTTGAAGGATGCCAAGGTTCCATTGAATGAATACCAATTCCCCAATAACAAAATAACCAATGTACAGACACAGGTAAAGAAGATATCTGAATCTAATGTAGGCACTGTTTCCTTACACTTTTCTCTTTTTAGCTGGAACAATTAATAGATAAGAACTTCTATCTGAATCAATCTGCTCGTGAAGCATTCAGATCTTACTTACAGTCTTATGCAACATATCACCTAAAGAAGATATTTGATGTGAATAAGCTTGATCTTGTCAAGGTAGCCAGATCATTTGGATTCAAGACACCTCCTAAAGTCAATCTGGCCATTACCAGTGCCAAGTAGACTTAGACTATGTATAAAAGTTGTAGAAATAAAAGATAATATGTCAAAATAACACCAGATGAGAAAGAATCATCAGTGAAGACTACGGGTTTACAGTACTCAAAACTAGAGTAATATTATATATTCATTTCACTTAACATATCAGTTCTTCCTATCCCAGAAGTGTAAAAAACGATTGATATAAAGGAAACACATAAATCATCCATAAGCCTGGTATGTTCATTCAACCAATAAGATTACACGTAAGATTACACGTAAATCTACCCGCAACTCTAAGAACCCGGGTTATTGTTTATATATATTCCTATTTCCACTTACAATTTATGACCAAAGTCGACTATTCCCTCTACCTAGTGACCGATCGCTCACTTGTTCCCGAGAATAAAACATTCTTGAGCCAGATTACTGAGGCTATTCACGGTGGAGTTACTTTAGTTCAACTGAGAGAAAAGGATATTGAGACAGGTGCATTCCTCGAGATAGCTTTGGAAGTTAAGAAATTGACAGATGAATACAACCTACCTCTGATCATCAATGACCGTGTAGATATTGCCTTGGCTGTAGATGCAGCAGGTGTTCATATTGGTCAGGATGATATGCCCTTGGTGTCTGCCAGACGTATTCTCGGTAAAGATAAGATCATAGGGGTTTCTGTGAGTACCGAAGAAGAGGCCACTATCGCTGTTCATGATGGTGCTGATTATTTGGGAATTGGAGCTGTTTGGAATACGTCAACGAAGAAGCTGAAGAAGGAACCATTGGGGATAGAGGGTGTACAAAGTATATATGAACCGTGTATCATGACATTAGAAATTAACTGATTTGGAATAGATATTCTGAAGGCAATCGAGAACTCACCTATTCCCACTGTGGCTATAGGTGGTATCGATCTTCAGAAAATAGAAGATTTAATGGAGAACACATCTACCCGCAAGAAACACTTGGATGGTGTCGCCATTGTTTCAGCTATCATGGCAAATGACGATCCCAAGGATGCATGTGAAGGATTATTGCGTCTCATTGAGGGCAGTTTAAAAGAATTATCTCAGAGGACAAAGTGTTCAGAAGAAGCCATTATTGGGGATGCCGCACAAGTAGTTTCGAATGTACAACGGGTGGGACCTATGGTTCATCATGTTACAAGTATGTAAATTCCGAGTGTTCAAAGCATCTACTGTGGTGACAGGTCTTGATAACCCTTTTCTATAGATTATGTAGTTATGAATGATAATGCCAATGCTGTACTTGCAGTAGGGGCTTCACCTATCATGTCAGGCAGAATTGAAGAAGTGGATGATTTGGCTAAATTCAATGGAGCATTACTACTGAACTTGGGTACATTGAATGACATTGATACAATGTTTGAGGCTGCTAGTAGTAATCACAAAAATGGTAATCCTGTTATATTGGATCCTGTTGGGTGTGGTGCAACCTCCTTTAGGGCAGAGCTTACAAAGAAACTTCTAGCTACCGGCCATGTTACCATTATCAAAGGGAATGCAGCTGAAATATTACATCTGGCTGATCTTGTTGGGGAATCAAAAGGTGTTGATTCTGTTGGTAGATATTCTGAAGAGCTTATGATAGAAGCCGTCAAGGCTACTGCATTAAAGCACGGTAATGAATTTTCATGATTGGATTGTGCATTGAGATTGACATTGAACATAGGATGTGTTGTTGCTGCAACTGGGCCCTCTGATTATGTGTCTGATGGTACACGCGTTATTGCTATTGAAAATGGTCATACCTTTCTTCCTTTGATAACTGGTAGTGGATGTATGGTGTCATCTATTGTTGCATGTTGTGCAGCTGTCAACCAGAATGATTATCTTTTGGCTACAGTAGCAGGAATTCTTATAGTGACAATAGCTGCTGATATGGCTGCCTCCCGTGTCGATGGACCCAGTGCGTTCCGAACGGCTTTAATTGATAAAATCTACGCTATTGCCAACGATTCAGAGATCATTAAGCAACGTGCAAAGGTTAGAATCATTGAATAGGTGTAGTTCTATCAAGCAACAGTATAAAATAATAAAGAAAAGGATCTTTTCAATTGTAATGTAATATCCATAAGCAAATCAAAGGTTTTTCAAGTGCAAATGTTTATTTATTGTTGATACAGTCATCCGTCTACTATCTTTATGATGAAAGAGTCAAAATGTATCTATAATTTGCCAAGTCGACTGGCACCATCAATACGAATAATTTCACCATTCAACATTACATTTTCAACAATACAACAAGCAAGGTTGGCAAATTCCGATGCATGACCTATACGTTCAGGAAATACAGCGTCTTTGATGATCTTGGCTTTGGCAGCTGCATTCATCATGGCAGTCATATTTGTTTCTATAGAGAATACTCATCAGTAAGATATCTAATAAGATGATAATTCACATTACCAAATAATCCAGGGGCAATTGTCATGACTCTGATACCAGCAGGTGCAAGATCACGACTCATGGGCAAAGTCATAGCAGCAACACCACCCTTGGAAGCGGAATAGGCGACTTGACCAGTCTGACCATCTTGGTAGGCAACAGAAGCAGTATTAATAATCACGCCACGCTCATTATCAGCATTGAATGCTTCTTGATTGGCCATTAATTGAGCTACTTGTTTACATACATTGAAAGTTCCTATCAAATTCACATTTACAGTGAATGTGAATAAATCCATAGTCATGGTATGTGCTGAATTCCCTCTACGAGCTGTCTTGGCAGCAACAGCAACACCGCCACAGTTAATCACACCAGCAATTCGGCCAAATTTAGCTACCGTCTTCTCCAATGCAATACGTACATCTTCCTCAGAAGTCACATCCACTTTACCTGCATTAAATGCAGAGGATCCTAATTCTTGAGCAACCTCTTCACTAATTTGAGACAGTGTTCAACACACAGCTTTATTCTGTCCCCCAATAAAAAAAAAATACTTACGATCCCTCGTCATTCAGATCAAAGATCTGTTCAAAAAGTGTTTAGTGATGACCTTATACTCCCTTCTTTCTTACTTACTGCAACATTAGCTCCACGACCTATAAGTTCGCGTACAGTAGCCCCACCTAACCCACTGGCACTAGAAGAGTCAATGTATGAGTGTACTGTTGGTTTCTCGATCCTGTTATTTTTACCCTCCAGTGACTATGAATGTATTTCCTTTGATTTGCATTTAGAATGGATAGTAGAGAAACTTAAGAGGAAATGATGGGTCTTGTTTAATTATTTCCCTTATCCAACTCATTTACGCTGACAAAGTGTGAATTCACGTGGCTAACTGTGGATATGGGTTTACTAAGCGGAGTGTTACTTCTTCCATGGGTAAAAATGTGTGTGAGTGTGTCTGTGGGTGTAACTGTTTATTTTCATGTGTTGAAGGAGGAGTCATTCCGAGACAGATAGGAATGTATATTTACTTTCTATGTGTGTACTCATTATAGAATACAAAGTATTGTTTGACTTGTTGGCAAATAAATCAATGAAGAAGTTTATTGATATGATCAAAAGATGCAGTCTATCATTAAGGAGTTTAACTATGAATATTTACCTCTTGATATAGAGAGAGCGAGGGATATTTATTCCATGATATACAGTGTATTTGAGCACTCATCTTTATTGGCTCCTCCAAATACATATCTACAACCACACTTGAATGTGCTCTTAAGCTGGGTAGACGAATACCTCCTGTTTCAGAGATAGACGAATACATGGCAGGTGTAGGCACATGAAGTGGTTGACTGTTCATGGCATCTAACCTTGGTTGAGTGGGACTAGTCTTATATATATTATATATTGGGGAGTACTTCTTATATATGAAAAAGTTAGCAATCGTTTGAAAATACTCCTGTTCTTACATTGTATATTCACCCCAGCCTAAACAACCTCAATTTGGCACAACGATGAGTGATCTTGTCTATGAGTGTGTAACTTTAGCATGGAATATCTACCAATAATAACATTATGGAGTAATAGATCTCTTATCTTGCTCAATAGATGAGATGGTCATTACTCGAACTGACATCTCTTTGTTAGAATAGTATAAAATAAGGCAACAGGGATAGTCTTCCTTTCTCTTCTACATTTTCTTTCATACTTTAACCTATATATTGATCTGATCTGTCATTGTTACCAAGTGGTTACTAAGGGTTACCAAAGGGTTGCCATGGGTTACCATCTGTATCTAACCATTTTATTCCCCAGTATAATCCTGGAGTATATATCTATATTATATACTACTCACAGTGTACTATACAGGGTATTATATATAGAACATATTGAGTAGTTCTCTATGATTGGTTCCTGTATATGATAATAGATCGTCTCAATTCATGAATTAAGAATAATTACCCGGGTTATTTCAAAATGGAAGCTACCCCCTCTCTACCCCAACTTTATATGTTAACTCCATTATTGACTTATATGGTAATCTGATATTATGCAATCTCACACTGTAAATAAACATGTTTGAATAGTAAGTTGGATATAACATATTCATACAAGTGAATCAATAGCAATACTAATGAGTACCTAGTAGTCAATAGTAACCAATATATAACCATGGTAACACTTGAACCTTAATTATTTTTAGAAATTATAATAAGAAAATACTATGTGATATATATATATTATATATATTTATATATAAACATACATGCACACACAAACATACATGCATACATTTATATATACATACACACACACATATATATATATATATATATATATATCCTTGATCACTGATTGTATCATATGTTAGATGTGTATATGAATGATGATTGGTTTGATAAGGTGTGTTAACCTATTCAAAAGATTAGATATTTGAATGGCAGTGTCCAATAATATACTGTATTATAAGTATATATGATACTTTTTACTATTACGAAATAATTACTCATCTAATAGGGTGAGTCATATAACAGCTAACTACTAGTATTATGAACAATGAGAGTGAGTATACAGTAACATGTAACACATGAGACTCATACCCATTCTATCGCTCTTCCATACTATAGTAGAACAGGAGTATAAGAAGTATCAGAGTTAAACAGGGTATACAGCACAACACACATCTTCTATCGCTGTTCTAATTAAAGGAAAAACGTAAAGAGACTTATTGTTACTCATAATTTGATTCCACAGTCAAATAAGGTTCTTTCCTTCCTTTCTCTCCTTTTTCTTACCCCTTGTCTTAAACATATATGCATATCTGTATATAAGAACTATTTATTCTACACTCAATGACAGACACAGACGACTACTTATTATCTGATATGTTCGGTAAGGACCATCTTGTGTCCAATCTACTCCAGGATAGCAATCATATGGACACCAACTTCCCTTCACCCGCATCATCCACTGAATCCATGGATTGCCCTGACTATGTGAATACTCCACTCTCTATTGATCCCAATATGCTAGAGAATCTGCCCATGTCAGTACTCCAGTCACTAGCAGCCATGTATCAACAGCCAGAAGGAGGAGAAGCATTTGATCAGTTTGTGAAGTTTGAAGAAGATCACACCCATCATTCTACCCATAATGAGCTCACAATAGAGACTGGTGACACTTCATCCAGTAGTAACAGTCATAAATCCAAAGGGAATCGACCACCACGACAATTGGTGTGTTTCAACTGCCATGTCACCAAGACTCCTCTCTGGCGTCGAACTCCCGACAGAGCACATTCACTCTGCAATGCATGTGGACTCTATTTCAAACAGTATGGATCACATAGGCCACTCCATGTACGCCAGAAACAACAGCCATCAAAACAGTCTCCCTCAAATACCACGAATACAGCTCCAACGATCATAGGCAGTCCCGAAGACGAAACACTCACAGTATCCTCCATCCACTCAAGCCCTACCTGTAACTGCAGTATTACCTGGACAGAGAAAGGACCGGTGGGATGTTCATGCCATGTTGTGAAGCAAGAAAAAATAGGCCAGAAACGTCCTCGTGATATAGAAGAAAACAAGGTCGGTGGTCATAAAAAGATCCCAAAAGAGACACCTGCTCTATTTCCTGCCCAACCAGCCATGGTCCCACCTCCCCCCACACCACCTTCATCCACTATCCCCTCAAAGGAATGGACAGACATTGATGATACGCGCTTCAAGTCCCTACTTAACCGTATGAATAAACAGCAAATGCATGGATTCCTGGGTATGCTCGAACGCCGCTGTGCCATTCTCCGCTCAATTCTTATTCCTCAGCAAGAATAAATCTCTAAACAAAAAAACTCATATGCATCCCCCCCACCTTCACCTGTATACATAATACTATCCTTTTCCCTTTCTCTCTTTCTCTCTCCCTCTCTCTTATAGTCACTTTTTACATTGACTTGACTTGTATATGTTCAACACATACCATCTCATTCATCCTATTGGATGGGATAAATTTATATATTTTACCCTTTCTTTTCTTCTTATTCTTTTGCTTCTTCCTTAATCTTAATCAAATTATTATACCGTTCAACACTCATAATTTATTATTATTTTTTATTTTTTTTTTGTATTTTAAGCACATCTTCATGGACCATCGTATTGAAATAAAAAGGTTTCTCTTTTATATGTCATTTTGGGCTCACTCATGCATGAACAAGTTCGATCTTGCCTCCTATATGAACAGACAAAGTTCCAAACTCACTCCTAGGTTGACTATGAAACGTCCAATGTCCTAAGTGAAGGCCTTCTTTCGATTTAGAATTAATATTTTTTTAATTAAATATTTGAATAATGTAAGATCAATAATAGTAAGTAAATTTTTTTTTTCCGGTCTGCGTCTAATTTCTAATTGCTTGAACTAAGGACTCTAGCTGCATGAGAAGTCTAATGATAAAGAAAGAGATGAATAAACAATCCACATGATATTAAATCACATCTTACCTGTACTGAAGAAAATCGTCTCATTTCTTTTGGATCCACCTTTCTTCCTGCATTATGCAATAACTTGGTTGCAAAGTTCTGTGGACGTTCCATGGATCGCAAGGACTGAGTACGATTAGCATAGTATCTAGCTGATGAGATACCCGAAACATTTGAAGCTCTACGCTGTTGAGAGCTCTCGACAATATCTTCAATACTGTGCTTCTTTCTATCGAAGAATCTCTGCATTCCGAATTTCACAAGATCCAAAGGAGCAAACCAGATGAAGTTCCATACCCAGACAACACCTGCCCAGTGCCACCCACACCCTTCGAGTTGAGTGAATCCCCAGTTAGCATAGACAGAAATAAAGGTGGCCACAAGTTGAGCGACAATGAATGAACAGACAAGTAAAATGGATGGGCGTTCGGTAAAGAACCAGCCACGGGATCGAGTGATGAAGATGAGTGCTTGGGAAATAGTGGATACTTGGAGATACACAATCGAATGCAGGACAAAGTCATTGGGGTTTGTAAACACTTTGAGACCGAATTTACGTGCAAAGAATGTGGTCTTGAGACAGACAGAAACAAAGGCAACAGTGGAGGCGGTGAGATAAAGACCGTACATGACAGCATAAGAGAAGATTTCTCGGAGATTCCATGAATCGGGGAAAGGTGAAGGTCGGACACGATCTTTGGAGATCGTCATGATGGTACCATCATTCAACATGGCAATGATCAGCACCATGAAGGGTGGGAAATCAAATTGGTAAGCCCAGATCAAGATAGAGAAGCCAACTACAATACGAATCGTGACAGAGCAAGTGTAGATGGAATAGTTACGCATACGTTGGAAAATTTGTCTCGACCCAATAATGGCCTCCACAATCACAGATAAACCAGGAGATGTCAGTACGATATCAGCAGCCGAGCGAGCAGCATCTGAAGCATCTGCTACTGCAACACCCACATTGGCCTTGGAAAGTGCAGGTGCGTCGTTCACACCATCACCTGTCATTGCGACCATGATACCCATACCTTGAAGACGCTCCACAATTTCATATTTGTGTTCAGGATACACACCAGCAAATCCATCTGCATGAAGCACCATTTGATCCACATCCGTATATCCAGATCCAGCAGGAGGACCGTCTTTCAGAGTCTTCGATAAGAACATGTTATCACCCATACCCAGACGACGGCCCGTTTCTTTGGCAATAGCAAGCTGGTCACCCGTAATCATCTTGACAGCTACACCAAGAGCCATAGCACGGTCAATAGTTTCCTTCGTATCGGATCTGGGGGGATCATAGATGGGCAGAAGACCAACGAGCTTGAATCCAATACCTTCAGCATCGACTTCACCAGATGGAATTTCATCAATAGCCACAGCAAGTGCTCGGAGACCACGACGGGCGAATTCGTCTACATCGTCTTCCAATGATTGAATGACAGCATCGGTCTTATCACGTGTACAGAGATCCAAAATCATGTGTGACATTCCCTTGGTGACACGGATCACCTTGCCATCTGAGTCACGGCGGAATGTGATCTCGGTACGCTTGATGACAGGATTGAATGGCTTGAAATCAAGTTCGGTAATACCTTCACGAGCCTTAGAGGGATCAGGTAGAGTGTTCACAATACAGAAATCGATGGCATCTTGGTTCTCCAATCGAGAAGCATAAGAAGCGAGTTTCACCACATAATCACCATCATATTCAGCACTGTAGGACTTGATAGTCGGTTTATCGACAATCAGTTTGTTCAGTGTGAGTGTACCCGTCTTGTCAGAACAGAGGATAGTCACAGCTGCCATTTCTTCAATAGCAGTAATTCGAGTGACAATGGCTTTATGTTCAGCTAGTTGCTTAGCACCGATAGCAAGGGTGACAGATAACACAGTGGGCATAGCAATGGGAATACCACCAATGAGCAAGACAAGCATGTTATCAATTCCACGGCGATATGCATAATGGAAAGCAGCGTATTGGACAATGATGATAACCACCAAGAAGGTACAAATAGTGACTAAACAGAAATCACCGATCTTGGCCAAGATGGTTTGCAAGTGCCCCACATCATCACCTGCTTCTCCAACCAATTTGGCAGCACGACCGAAGAAGGTGTTTGTTCCAGTACCAATAACAACTGCTTCAGCTTCACCTTGTTTGACTGTCGAACCGGAGAATATTTCATCGCCTGCTTCTTTGCCTACTGGAAGAGATTCACCAGTCAGAGCAGCTTGATCAATGGACACATCACCATGAGCCTGGATAGAGAAAGAGGTTGAATGAAGAAGAACTTATAATAGAATCACAAATTTACCTGTAGTAATCGACCGTCTGCAGGAACAACATCTCCTAGTTTGATACTAATCACATCACCGGGAACCAATTCAGCAGCTTCCATTGTATGCCATTCTCCATCTCTCTTCACTTTACATTCGGGAGCAAGAGCATCCATCAGGGCCTTGACTGCTTTACCAGCCTGACGTTCTTCAAGGAAACCGATGATAGAATTAGCCAACAACAAAATAATGATACCAATGAAATCAGGATAATCAGGCGGTTTGCCACCACCATTCGATAGAGCAATTGCGACAATAGCAGCGGCTTCCATAACCCATGAAAGAGGATTCCACATAAACCCCAGGAATTGAAGGATTGGATTCACTTCCTTGGTTTCCAGCTTATTATGCCCAAACTTTTCAATACGTTTACTGGCCTCGGCACTTGTCAGACCATTTGGTTGGGTTCTAAGAAAAAGGTTGAGTCATCATTCAATTTTGAATCATTGTTTATGTACTTACTGCAGCAATTGCATCACATCTTGCTCTTGCATAGTAGAGAGATCATATTTGTCTTTATCGTATAGTTCTTCAACAGTAATATTATGGAAATCTCCATTCACCTTGGACGTCTTCTCATTGGAAGAGGGTTCAGGATGCGACGTATTCGTTTGCTGCTTTTCTAGATCAGTGTTCATTGTGGAAAAGTAGATGAAGAAGAAGAGTGTCGAAATGAACCATATGAATATTATTTATTCCCGAAATTTACTTTGAAAAAAATGTGAGACCATCAAACATTATCAACGTTGATTTCAAATTATGCCGAGTGGGCATGTTTAACATCACTTTGTAGGGGTGGGGCTTTTGTGAGGCTTTTGTACTGATTATCCTAATACATTGGTTTATTCCTCATATTGACGTCAAAGTGTGTTTGGTAGGGTTGTTTTCTGATTAATGAGTTTTTCCCATCACTTCCTCACTAGGTAGGATCCATTGATCTGAGATTGAAATAGCTGTAGGGCTGTGAAGTGTCAAAAATGTCGAGAATTTTTTTTTCATTTTAATATTCCCCGCATCCCTTCTTACACTCTATATAAACTATGTTGATAAGTGATAAAGTATTATCAAGTGCGAAATTCATTTCTGAGGCATGCAGATTTAAGTGAGAATGAGAATGAGAGTTTCTAATGACATTTCATCAAAATAGAATAGTAAACATGTATCTATTCCAAAAGAGACTATAACCGAGGCTTCGATGACTGTAATTTTATGATTGAGTAGATTTGTGGTTGATGGTCTTTATTGATTTTGTGTTTTGTAGATATTGGACAATATGAAAAGTAGACAGTATAGTACTCATACCTGGAAAGAACACCCATTACACCCAAAACAGGCCAATGATAGTACAATCGACTGGTAACATATGAACTTTATTTTTCTCAAACATAAAAAAATAATCTGGAAACTGATGTTTGTGTGTGTGTGTGTGTGTGTTTGTGTGTACAATTAGGATATTCTTGGTTGACTTACTGAACTTCTCATTTTGGTCTGATATTGACTGTATCGATAAGAGTGTACCTCATCCTGACCGATACGCAGTCCAATACAAAGGGCAACTCTATACTGGTTATTGGTCTCTTTGTGCTGCTATCAATAGAGGTATTTCCTTGCTTTATTTTCCTGAAAGAACCTATATAACTTATATTTGTTTAATAGCTTTGGATAAAGGCATACCTATTACAGATCCACACTACTATGGGTATACTGCAACAGACAAAGAACTGCAGAGTATATTTGCTTCTGACACGAAGGAATCTATTCCTATGCTCAATGAAAGAATAAGAGTCATGAGAGAAGCAGGAAAAGTCTTATGCGAGGTAAAGAGCATAGTAGCAGAAACAAACTAGACTTATCTGATTACTCTTATACAGCATTTCAAAGGATCGTTTATTCACTGCATCAAACAGGCTCATCATTCTGCTAATGCACTGTTACATATCATTATCCAGCACTTTCTTTCTTTCAAGGATATTCACACTTTCAAAGGAGAACAAGGTACAGCAGTCTATTGAGTTCACATTGATTTTATTCATATTGTTTTTATTCATTTCGTTCCTATTAGTTTATATATTGAAAAGAGCACAGATATTGATAGCTGATATTTGGTAAGTATTGACATCTAATTTTTCTGCATGAAGATTCATTGTGTTCTAGGGCTTGTTTTGGTGGTGAAGGCCATGGACTGTTTACTGATATCGATTCCATCACAATGTTTGCTGATTACAGGTAAAATTATACATAGACATAAAGCCAACCAGTCTACTTATCACACTTTATGTATAGAGTCCCTCAGGTATGAATAATAAAAATGTGAACCAAGGTCAATAACTATAGACTGAGTACCCTCTATAGGCCCTCTATCAATTGGGATTATTGAGATATTCAGGACAGTTGAAGGATAGATTGTATAGACGAGAGAATTTCCCTTCTGGTTCAGACGATGAAGTGGAGATCAGAGGTAATTCCATATGGGCAGTTGAACTAGTGCAGAGAAAGATACGAGAGATAGATCCTAGTATCAAGATCAATGCAATCTTAATTGATTTTTATATATGGGATTTGGCCAAGGAAATACAGAACCAAATGATCATACCAACACATTGTACCAGAAGTTGTTTTTATTAAGGAAAACTTTATTTCTACAGAGAATAAACATTTTTATATATTGGACCATGTCAATCGAATGACATGATCTGTCTTCCTTTGAGTTGGTTTAATGAATCCAAGATATTGAAGTTGTGCCACTGACTGAATAAACCGTGCTCTAGAGAACAAAAAAAAAAGGAAAGGGTGAATAAGGACACTCTTATATGAAATGATCTGCCACTTACTGTACTTCCTTCTCCTCTAATTTCTTTCTTGCTCGATGTTCTTTCTGAACAATCGATCCAAAAGCAACAAACCAATCATAGAGATTGATCATTCGTCCACATTCCAGATACAATTTATATAGAATAGATGTGTCTCCTTCCGAGGGTAGTATTTGATCTGCCTTTTCCGAATTGCAACAAGAACAATTCAAGTAATGTTCACTCTGTATTAATGCTGTTTGGATAGAAGCCCTTTGTTCAGCCGCAAATGACTATTATATAATAATAGTTATGATCTTATTCATTTTCATTATGATTAGCCTTATCCTACCTTTTCATGCAATCTCACATTTGTATAGTACACAAGCTCATGAAGTGGTAGGTCTGTGAAAGGTCTTAAATATTGACTGAAAAAAAAAGGAAAATGAATCAGTCAAAGAGAAGTTAAGATGATGCCATTTTTTGTTTTACATTAATTTAGTCTCACACCAATCTGCAATCTCAATAGTAAACTTCGTTGCCTCGCTCCCTTTCTTCTTTATATACTCCAATGTCTCACTCTGCACTTTGCGTGATGTCTCAGTGTCTCTTCCACCTTCCTTGCCAGCCACCATGCCCTCAATCATATCTGTCTGTGAAGAAGATGTATCATTCTGTAATGATTTATATCGTTCTTCCCACTCATCCAGTATCTCTAGTGCCTTCTTGCCGTTCTTACTGATCTCATCTACACTGAACAATGGCCTTAGATTCTTTATCAGTTTACCTATTTGGTCCATCTTCATGGTCTTGATGAGTTTCAGCAATAATTTGATCAAGTTGATTTTATCCTCGGTGTTCTCATGCCCTTGTAAAGTATCCAAAAGTAGGATACGAACGTTTCTGCGTATACTATCTACTGTAGGAAATTGTGCTTGCAGTGTTTGAATGAGTTTGATTCCCACTCGGAATTCGGCTTGATATACTTTCATATGAGACAGTAACATTGGTATAGTATTCAGTATTAGATATTCATCATCTTCAAGGATATGCAGTGCTTCTTTTGGGTTGAAGATGGCCATGGACTCGACGAATGTACGAAATGATGGTAGCATACGGATACTTAGTATGTGATCTTCAGTGAACATACCCTCAACCCACCATCCCTTCACTTTCTTCTTCATGGTAGGAAGATTCTCTTCTAGCAGTGAGAGGAACAGAGAGAGAGGATTACCATAGTAATGATGCATTAATGCATACTAAAACGTAATATAATTAGAAGAACTCGGAGCTTCTAT
This sequence comes from Pilobolus umbonatus, assembly GCA_025528865.1. Taxonomy (NCBI): domain Eukaryota; kingdom Fungi; phylum Mucoromycota; class Mucoromycetes; order Mucorales; family Pilobolaceae; genus Pilobolus; species Pilobolus umbonatus. The sequence goes on from JAIXMH010000034.1 coordinate 117,311, forward strand.
TACTCGATTCTTACCTTTAAACTCGCCTTCACATTACTAATGGAGAAGTCATACAGATAGAAGCGATCCAGTAGGAACTTGTATGGGCGTGGTCCAAACTTCAGGGTTTCAGTAGATTGTAAGAATACCTATTATATGTTTGATTAGAAGAAAACCATATAATGCTTCTGGGTTTTTACCTTTTCCAACACTTTATTGAACCATACTTCACTCTGTTCCAACTTGAACTTCTCTGTTCGTAGTAATCCAATAGTGGCAGTATTGAATGATTGGAAGAATGTGTCCATTGAAGTGGCTATTCCCATTACAAGAATGATACGCATACGAGTATGATATAGACTAACGTGTATGTGTCAAATCAATATCTCAATAAGTTTCCCAATGACATTTACCTGCAAATGTTAATGAAATCTTGCATCACCAATGGATCAAATGACTCGAAATCCTGCAGCATAATAACCAAATTGGGTTTTCTCTTATCAGCAAGAGTAACTGCCTTATGCCATCCTTCCAACTTCTGCATATCATTATTGCCACATTTACTGAGTTTGACAGATGCCGTTCCTAATTGATATTTTGTAGAAGAAGGCTTAACTGTAATGTTAATGTGTATGATCCCCTTTTTCATAAAAAAAGATGCTTGTATATTACTTTTATAAGCCTGATGATCTCTTCATCTGATTCCCCTTCACTGTCCTCTTTGCCTTCAAACGTCGTACGCGTAACTCCATGCATTGTGAACTGTGATATCATCTCCTTCATCATATTGGCGAGATTAGGACAGTCTTTACTCTGTAATAATGCAAATAGATTCCTTCTCTTGCCCTGGTCACTGGAGTTATTCTGAAGATAGGATCTGATGGATGAAAACTGGGTGTCATGATCTGAACTGTTGATACCAGCAAATATGAGAGCAGTAGGAATCTCATTGGATGTCAAACTGATGATACACATAAATGAATAATAGTTTATAGGCGCATAGAGTATATACTTCTCTAACCTCTGTTCACTGTCATATGCATTCTCAACAAACTGTTCAATATTCTTAACTACTGATTCATTCATATCTAGAAATATACTCTGTAAAGGAAGGTTATCATGTTTGTTCCATCACATAGTATTGCAGTAAATATCTACATTGATGGTGTCATTCATTCTATCCCAGGAGTGTTCAAACAGTTCTTTTCTTTTCAACATAGACCGAACAGGCTCTCTTCCATTAAATAACTGTTGATATCCATTATATGCCAGTTCTTTATCACTCTCATCTCTAAATTCATAATTGATATCTACACTATAAAATTAGATATTCATAATAAACAGAACGACCTCAAGTATTTACTCTTCTGCTTAGTGTTCTTTCTCTTTGAAGTGGGTTTTATGGAAGAAGAACGTTTCCTTTTAGTTGGCATTACCAAGAAACATCCCTAATTAACGTATTCAGGAACAACAATAACTCTTATTCTCTACTGTTTCAATACCTCAGATATGGAATCAAGGCCATCTTTATTCAAATGAGACATCACAGTAGAAGGGGTAAAGGAAAAAGAAGAAAAGTTTTTTTTTCTCTTCTTTTATTTTCAAAAATAATTGAGACGTTGGAACTGTAATTGAATCTTAATCCATATCAATACAATAGTTTGGCATCAATGGCTGCATCCATCAATGCCTTCTCGTCTTCTTCTCTTCGTTTATCGTTCTCCATTTTAAGTTTCAAATTCTCTAATCTCTGCATTGAGTACTTCTTTAGAAGATAAGCCAGACTAGCAATACTTAATGCTGCTACAGTGATACCAGCTAAATAAAGTAAGAATAAGTAAAGAACATGAGGCATTTTTCTTGGTTTCCCACAACTCACTTAAACCCTTCCAGATAGTCTCCCACCGAACAGCTTCTATTTCAGTACGTATATCACCTAGCCTAATAATAAACTTATTGTTTATTTCCTGTATCTTCATATCCAACACTTTCTGATCTTCCTTTGTCTCATTCTTTCTGTTATTCATATCCAATTGAATGTCATTTCTCATATTGGCTATACTCTCATTTAGATTCTGTTCTAACATGTCTACTTCTCTAGTGATAAGCGATAATTCTGTTTGTAAGTGTTGCATATCATTTCGTCTGAGTACTTGTATCTCTGTTCTTAACTCGGATAGAGCTGCTTTGAACAGATAGGATTCCTAATAGAGAGATTAATGATGGATGGAAGTGGCTCTTTTAAGGATTTCTTACATTCTCAAGGTCAGAGTTCAGTAAGAAGTGATCGTTGACTGAGGCAGTACTGTTTTTTTATAGAGGAAAATGAGTTTATAAGAGATCAAAAATACCTTGTGTTGTTGTTGTTTACCATTCTCTTAATTTGAACTTGATTCCCTTCATTATAGCTTCGGCTTGTCCTCGAGTGAATCCTTGTTGTTCCAGTTGTGTTAATACGAGATAAGTGTCAAATGGATGATTCTTCTTTAATCTGCCTTCTTTCTTATGTGAAATAGCATCTTCAACTACAGCATCAAATGTGGACGAGACAGAAGATGATGTGCTGAATAAAGGGAGTTTGTCTTCCTTGGTATCAATAGGCCGTGTGGGTTGTGGTGGTGGGAAGGGTTTATGGAAATCTGAATAAGGGCGTAAGGTTCTGCTCGTGGCTGGAATACGAAAACACTTTAACCTTGAATACATCTTTTTTTTTAATTAAGAAAAAAGGGGGGACAAAATATTCATAGAGAGAAAGAGGGCACATTATTTATGTCCTGTGCGTAGTTCATATAAACTCTCGTCTGAGATAGAGAGTGGATATGGATCCGGTCTCGGTGTATTTGCACTCTCTTCATTGTTTATATCGAGTAACTCATCTTCTTCATATTCGCCATCAGATATCAGCATATCATTGGCGATGTCATTGTTATCCAGTGATATAAATCTACGAGTATTATGCTTCACTATAGTATCTACTACCCAGAATTGGACAATGTTCATGACAAATGGGAACCTAATCAACAGAAATTGAAATGATATGTGTCTTCCTTGGTAAACATACACTTACAGTAACATCACAAACAGTACTTGTAGTCTGTAGTTTCCCATTGTCCATCCTAGTACCCAACTACCAAAGTCTTCTAACCATGGGAATATACTGAATAAGAATACAACCATTGTTTTCATGGTAATCAATGCAAGTACATAGACTGATAGTTGTCTGATCCATTTCTTCAATTGATTACCAAGAGGTGGTTCCCCATAAACACCACTCTGGAATCCATCCAATCCATACCTATGAGTGACATAGGTTGCAGTCGATAACACTCCCCATATAATACCCACTCCTAGTGTTGTGTCTATAAATATATTCAGAAAATACCTAGAGAACAATGTACAATGAATATGCATGAATCAATGGAGGGATTAAAATATACCAAACACATGGATTTGAACTGGGTTCTCCCTCTAAACTCCTCCCAAATATGTGAGAAGCCAACAGATTCAGTGTATGAACAACTATTCCTCCAATCACTTGTTTGCTTACGTCCAATGACCTGCAATAGAGTTAGGGTTGTATACAAATACATGTCCATGGATGCCCTTTTTACCATATCAACAGTGGTCTCTGAGGCTTCTCTCTTTGTCGCTTAATTATGAGTGTTGAGAATGCTAAACATGCCAATAGAATCTGTACAAATATTGCAAAGGAATCTAGTAATTTACAGCCTTCACCTTCCATTTCAAAAAAGAAATAAAATAAATAACTCTCCACCCGGGAATATAGGAAGGGGGAATAAAGTAAAAAAAAAGAAAATAATTTTTTTATTTCATTTCACCTCGCTTTAAACCTGTTCAAAAAAAAGCGAGAGAAATATTTGAAACAGGCCAAAGCCCGGTGCACACAGATAATTGTAACAGCAGTAGTAGGAGTTATTTATGAACTTATATAAGCAGTGAACACAGAGTAATCATTTTACACAACTATTGTTATCAAATGACATCATATCCGTATAACCGTGTATCTATGGAAACAGTAATATAAAAACAGCATTAACGTTTATATGGTAACAACATAAACGCTAATCTGGATACAAGTGAGGTGTAAGAATATCTAACATTGAGTTAAAAGAAAAGATAGGCTGTGACATGTCAAGAGCGTTGTCAAATGTATCCGGATCATTCTAAACAAAAAGAACTATCATTGTTCGTTCGGTCGTCGTACCATGCACTACACCAGTATAAATAATAAGTACTATTAATGGTATACGTAAAAATGTAGGAGCCTTTTATTTAAATAAGAGAAGATATGTCTTCCTTAGTTTCAAAGCATTTTTCAGCTTCTACTCACAGAAGTAACCACGTGAAGGTGAAGACTATGTACTTCCGCCCCCCAGATCCCAATTCTGTTAACTAGCCATTCCACTGAACCAGTCACAGTGTTCTCACAGATCCCTATGTGTGTTATTTAGACTATAATCAGAGGTCAATCCAACTATAGAATGATAACAGCAAGCCCCAGATCTCAATATGCTTAATGAAAAGCAAGAGCCCCAGATCTCAAAGTGCTTAATAAAAAGCAAGCCCCAGATCTCAATATGTTATATGCATAGCAATAACAACCATATTCAAAGAATACAGTAACCCTTTCTGCTATTGAATGCGAACATCCCCAGATCTCAATATGCTTAATGAAAAGCAATAGCCCCAGATCTCAATGTACTTAATGAAAAGTAATAGCCCCAGATCTCAATATGCTTAATGAAAGCAATAGCCCCAGATCTCAATATGCTTAATGAAAAGCAATAGCCCCAGATCTCAATGTACTTAGTGAAAAGCAATAGCCCCAGATCTCAATGTACTTAGTGAAAAGCAATAGCCCCAGATCTCAATATGCTTAATGAAAAGCAATAGCCCCAGATCTCAATGTGCTTAATGAAAAGCAATAGCCCAGATCTCAATGTGCTTAAAGCACTGCCCCAGATCCCAATAATATGGTAGTAGACAAAAGCAAGATGTTTATATTTATATAATAAATACAGACATCTGACCAATGTCACTTAATCACGAACAATACCCCAGATCTCAACATGTTTATCAATCATACTAATACAACTAATAAACATTTGCCACAGACCCCAATATGTTATTAGACCAGGTTAGAGTGGTTTATATTCATTAAAAACACAAACAACATCTAGCCATTCCGGTAGTCTAATAGGAGAAAGCTACAGAAAAGACGCGACTTGTGTTGAGAGTGTAAATAACACAATCTATTGAATCACCGACTACAAAATGGATGATGTAGGAACCATTCATCCAATCATATACTTTTACTGTACTTTAAAAAAGAGAGGTGTATCTACCGCTATCAATGCAGCAAAACAGGAAAGACAGTTTGAATTCCTGCACAAAAAAGTCACAGACAGTCCCCCCCTTTTTTTTTTTTTCCAACATTTTTTTATCCCTTTCTCAAGTGACACTTCAACTGCTTAACCAACATGATCTCGGCTATTCAGTGGGTACGTAAAGGAGCAGCTGCCCAATCACCTAGAAAATATGATCTCAATGATGAGGAATATGCACGTATTAGCAAACTTGCAGCTGATCAGCTCGAAGAAGCCAAAGAAGACTTGAAACAAGCAGAAGCTATGGCTGTGGATACCAAGTAAGAAAAGAAAAAAAAACTCTTTACACGCTATTTACTAAACAATGCATAGTGAACAAGAAAAGAAAGAACAAGACGATTTGGCCGTCTATAATTTAGATAACTATGAAGCTGAAGTAGAAGCCACCAGCAAAAGTAAGAAAGATTGGAACACTCGGTCTACACAAAACTAACTTTATTTCTAGAGGTCGGTATTTTCTCTAATATCAAAGATCTCGCTTACTATGACAACGACACGCATGACCCTTATGTCACCCTCAAGGATAACTTGGATGAAGAAGAAGAGAAACAAGAACTCCAAGTGATGCCCTCCGACAACATGTTATTAGCTGCCAAGACAGAAGACGAGATCACTCAATTAGAAGTCCATGTGTACGAAGAAGGTCAGGAGAACCTGTATGTCCACCACGACATCATGTTACCTTCGTTTCCTCTGTGCCTTGAATGGCTTGATTTCCATACAGCAGAAGGTAAAGTGAACCCCGAGACATCTGGTAACTATGTGGCTATTGGTACATTTGAGCCTGATATCGAGATATGGGATTTGGATGTGGTCGATGTGATGTTCCCCGAAACCATTCTGGGACACACCGATAAGACAAAGAAGAGATCAAAGAAGGTGAACGATAAATACCATGTGGACGCTATCATGGACTTATCATGGAACAAGAATCACCGTAACTTCTTGTTATCTTCTTCAGCAGATGGAACTGTCAAGTTATGGGATTTGACCACCTCTCAATGTGTACAATCGTATCAGCATCATAAGGATAAAGTGCAGTCTGTAGCATGGCATCCAACAGAAGCTACTGTGTTTATTTCTGGGTCTTATGATAGAACTGCCTGTGTGTTAGATGCAAGAGCACCTAATGAAGTCAAGAGGTTCAAGTTACAGAGTGATGTGGAGTCTATTCGATGGGATCCCCATTCTCCTTCTCATTTCTACGTTGCATTGGAGAATGGGTTTGTACAGTACTTTAATATTCAGGATACATCTAAACCCGTCTATACACTTCAAGCACACGATGATGCTGTCAGTGCATTGGACGTGAACCCTTTGATCCCGAACTGTATTGCTACAGGAAGCACAGACAAGAGCATCAAGATCTGGAATACAGCTAATAATAAACCAAGTATGGTGACTAAGCGTAACTTTGAACTCGGCAGAATCTTCTCTACTCAATTCTGTCCTGATTCACCCTTCCAACTTGCCATTGCTGGTTCCAACGGTAAGGTCCATGTATGGGATATGGCTTCCAATGCAGGTGTTAGACAAGCATTCCATCATCAACTCGGTGGTTATGCACCTATTGAAGAGAAAGCACCTATTACTATCCCCGATGACGAAGAGGATGATGACGATATGGAAGACGATGAACCATTGAATGAGAATGATATGGAAGAAGACAGCGAATAGATTATTATTTTAAAGAAAGAATAAAGTGTGACTTGTTTCTTAGGATTGTTTATTTATTTTCCTTTTTCATTCCCTTGTTGTTGTTCCCCTTCATTTCTCTCTTACATCCACCATGAATAGAATATTCAAACAATGTACTTTAGTGAATAGAATATATAGAATCAACAGACATTACACATCGGATTCAGTGATCTATAAGCCCGCATCTGCTGAAAATGGAATAGACATGACAGAAAGAGCAGTAAAGGTATCTTAAGTGTAGAAACAAGCACAGATATATCACAAGTGTTTATAGTAACAACATGGAATAGCAATTACAGCACATATATAAACGAGACAATGATCACACCCAAATGCTGCGGATATTAGTTGATTCAGGAGGATGTCATGGATATCAGAATAAGATGGAACTGACGAACACGGTTGAAGACGACGACATGTAAGACCCAATAATAATAACTGCAGATACACAGAGAGACTCATCCTATTGTATATTAGAGTGTTTGAGAAAGAAGGATCGAAAGTGGTAGTGGATAAAGTATCCCTGCAGTTCTTACGGGGATCACTGGTGGATTATGTTCAGGAACTGATTGGATCTACATTTCAAGTGGTGGATAATCCTAATGCTAAACATAGCTGTGGATGTAATATATCTTATGACATTGACATTGATAAAGTGTATGGCAAAGAATGAGTTTCAAATAATTGTGCCGTCATCCAGTTACTATGGTGATAAAATTAAAAATAACTCCCCCCCCTGAGATAAAAAATAATCTGGGGAAAAATCAAAGTACATATAAATAAATAAAACCTTATATCACACACACACACATATATATCTCTACTTATCTTTGAGAGTGGCTTATTCGAAGAGTAAAGAAGTAGTGGTCGGGTGTTTAAATATCAAGGGTTGGGTTCTATATAAATAGACCAAGAAAATCGGGTCTCGTATATGAGTTTCTTTTCCTTCTCACCTTCAAACCCCTCTCCTCTATAAATATACAGCCATGGATCAGAAGAACAAATTTGTTATTGTAAGTAAAAGAGATATATACACACAGACACAAGGCAAATGGCTGATGTCAACCAATAGGATTTCCTTATGGGTGGTGTCTCTGCTGCTGTCTCCAAGACTGCTGCTGCTCCCATTGAACGTATCAAGTTATTGATCCAGAACCAAGACGAGATGATCAAACAGGGCCGTCTCTCTACTCCTTACAAGGGTATTGGTGATTGTTTTGCTCGTACAATTAAGGATGAGGGAGTTATCTCCTTATGGAGAGGTAACACTGCCAATGTTATCCGTTACTTCCCTACCCAAGCATTGAACTTTGCATTCAAGGACAAGTTCAAGCGTATGTTCAACAGAAAGAAGGCCGATGGTTACTGGGCATGGTTTGCAGGTAACCTCGCTTCTGGTGGTCTTGCTGGTGCTTCTTCTCTTCTCTTTGTGTACTCCTTGGATTATGCTCGTACCCGTCTTGCTAATGATAACAAGTCTGCTAAGAAGGGTGGAGAACGTCAATTCAATGGTCTGGTGGATGTCTACAGGAAGACATTGAAGACTGATGGTATTGCCGGTCTTTATCGTGGTTTCAATATCTCCTGTGTTGGTATCATCGTCTATCGTGGTCTCTACTTCGGTATGTATGATTCTATCAAGCCTGTGATGCCCGCTGAACTTCAGTCTTCCTTCTTGCACCTTCTTACTTGGTTGGGCTGTTACTACTGGTGCTGGTCTTGGTAAAGTATTTTATCTTTTATTGTTTGTTTGTTTTTGTTTTATTTAGGACAACCCCCGCCCCCTTGCCTTATCATTTTTTGATGACTTACTTTGGTTATTTTATAACGGAGATATAATATGAGATCTAATCTATCCTTCTCCCTTGATAGCTTCTTACCCTATCGATACCATCCGTCGTCGTATGATGATGACCTCTGGTGCTGCTGTCAAGTATGACTCTTCTCTCCACGCTTTCCGTGAGATCGTAGCCAAGGAAGGTACTAAGTCTCTCTTCAAGGGTGCTGGTGCCAACATTCTCCGTGCCATTGCTGGTGCTGGTGTCTTGTCTGGTTATGATCAACTTCAATTGATCTTATTCGGAAAGAAGTTCTCTGGTGGATCTGGTTAAAGACGGAATAAAAAAAAATAATAAAGTATAGTTTTATATTTACATGTTCAAAAAGTATTTCTTTTTTATTTATTTAAATGTTCCCCTTTCCCTCTCTCTCTTTGTGCTATAATTTGGATTCTTCTGTGATGAAAGTAACACCCTTAGTGATATTACTCTTCAATACTGGCAGTGCATTGATAATCATCTCATATTCATACTCAGATATTTTACCAATGGGCAAAATACGCTCTATCCCTTGTTTCCCAAACTCAATGGGAACAGAGAAATACTCAACATCAGATACAATCGGACGCACCTTCTGAGCACCTTCAGAATCAGCCGACAAATGGATATAGGCGCACTCCACACGATGTACATCATGGAACACAGATTCGATCAGATTCAAAGTGAATCGAGCACCTGCATAGGCCATGGACAAGGTCGCACTTCCCGCCCCACTCTTGGCTTCGACCACCTCGTCTCCTGCAAACTGGATACGTTGAGTGAGTGTCTCGAGTTCATTTTGTGTGAGTGATTCGATTCCAGGGATCTGGGAAAGAAGAGGAATGATGGTCACTCCACTATGCCCTCCAATCACAGGCACATTGACTTCTTTGGGGTTCTTCTTGAGTGCCTGAGACAAGAATGTGGATGAACGCACCAGATCGAGGATGTTGACTCCAAAGATACGACGAGGATCATAGACACCGTGTTTCTTGAATACTTCAGATACCACAGCTACTGTGGAGTTGACGGGGTTGGTGATGATACACATCAGGGCATTGGGTGCGTATTTTGCAGCTGCCACTGCCAAGTCACGAACAATACCAGCATTGATATTAAATAGATCGTCTCTGGACATACCAGGTTTTCTAGGTACACCAGCAGGAATAACAACTAGTGGAATATAAAAAAAAAATCAGATAAAGAAATTGGGTGGTCAATGAGAGCTTCTTTACCTATGTCTGCATCTTTGATGGCTTCTTCTAGTTCAAGAGGACCAACATGACCTGTCACTCTACTTGTTGTGTTGATATGGCTATCAAAAAAAAGAAATGAATTCATTTTTTTCCAAGATTACACAGAAGTCTATGGTTACCTAAGATCTACGGCTACACCATGCGCATTCACAATATCATAAAGTGCAAGGTGACTGATAAGATTAGACTGTTTCAATAAAAGAGAGAGAGGCTGTCCAATACCACCAGCAGCACCACATACAGTGACTTTAACCATTATTTATTTCTGTGTGTGTGTGGGGGGGGGGAAAAGGGGTGGATAAAAAAAAAAGAGGGAATATATGATTTCAGAACGATACAACCAAAAAAAAATCTTTTTTTTTTGTGAAGTCACTTGGATAAGTTTCTATATAGAAAACCATCCCCCACAAAAAAGTTTTTATATTAAAAAAATATTTTTATTATTCATATTAAATCCATGTGTAGACACCACCTTGTACGACAGCTTCATGTTTAGCTACACTTTTTTTTTTATAATAATGAAAGTAGATCTATAAATACTTACTGTTCAAAGCATACACACTCTACTCCGAATTTCGCCATTTGTATCCATGCGAATGGATGGGACACCAATGAGGTTTGTCATAAAGAAATGAGATAAAAAAAAGCCGAAGAAGTGCTACTATTCGAAACACTATTGGAAGCCAGATAAATGGAGAGTGAATTACGAAAATCCCAAGTATCAGTCGATTCGTAAAACCTCGTGGCAACCACAGGCCTCTTTTGTATAACATAGCAATGATGGTTGTATTTTGAATAGACATTCAAATAAAAAAAAAGTGGATGTTAAGACGATTGTTATCTTCTTATCATGAATCCTTATTATGGTAGTCGACAACCTCTACAGTCCATTGGTGAGACTGATCGAGTGATATTCAAAATGATGGATGATATGCACGCAGCCACATTATTAGATAAGGAAAAAGGTTTATAAATATATACATATATAATTTATTATAACATTTTCATTTATTGTTTTTATAACAGAGGATGTTGTTGAAGAAGTACAAACTCAGAAGAGTCACCCGTTGTCATGGAGATGTCGTATTGTTACTGGATCCATCTTGATTATATTTGTTGTACTTGGTAAATGTCAATTTTACCTAGCAACCCATTTCGTTACTTAGCAAATGTGAAACATTAGGTACCATTGTGGCAAGTGAATTAAGTAAACAACAAGGCAAATAGAACAGCTGATATAGGATATTATCTTTTTTTATTTTTTTTCAAATAAAAAAAACAAAAAAAAAGAACGGGTCAGATTTCCTTTTTTTTCTTATGGGAGAGTGCTGTTTTCTTTATTTTCTTTTTGTCTATGGTTGAACAAAGAAAAATGAAGAAAAGAGGTGTTCGAATAAATAGGTTCTAAGTGGATGAAAAGGAATAAGATGTTAATAATAATACGGTGGTAAGAAAATGGGAGGGGATTGGGAGGGGGAATAAATTAGAATACAATCTATTTTTAATTGTATATAAAAAAAAAATTTGAGGTAAAAAGTATAAGTGGGATAATATAATACAGAGATTATAATTTTCTATTAATGACAGTTTTTCTTAAGGATGAGGGTGTAGCTGGTTTCTTATTGGTGACCATTTCCATGCGATTATTATTCGATAATTTAGAGGGTGTGATGGTACGTTTGGTGGTGGGGACCTTGTCCACTGGACTCTTGGTTGGACGAGGTAGTGCCTTGGTAGGTGAGATAGGACGACCGGTGGTCTCTCGGGTCGTTCTGGTTCCCATGGCTGTAGCCGATCGTCCCAATGGTCTCTGTGAACCCTTCTTTAAACAAGCAATCTCCTCAAGAGCACTGTCTAGTTTACTCTGTAGTGCCTTCCTGGATTCCATATCCTCCTTTGCTTTCTGTTTGACTTCATGTAACTGATCAAGCACTCGAGACATCATGGACTCCAGATCAGCTCTGGCCTTGGACTCATTCCTCAGACGAGACTCTAAGGGCTGGATCTGTGTGATGGCTTGCTCCATTTTACGCTCATACGCCTGTCTCATATCCACTTCTTGTTCTAGACGCTCGTATAACACTTTATGCTGATTATCCATCAGAATAGTCATGTCTTCCATTGCCTTCTCAAATGCAATACGCATACGAGTTTCTTCACTCAGACGCTGTTCGATCACATAGAGACGATCATGAAGCTGGTTGTTGTTTCTGCGATGGATACTGTCGTTGATACGAGCCAGACCAGCCAGCAAACATGTCTTGGACTTCAACTGGCTTCGACAGTGGTGTCCACGCCACACAGATTGGATCTTGAGAGCAGCTTCGTTACGTAGAGTATCCAGACTCATCAGTTGATGTTGCTCGTGCACGGAAAGAGGAAGGAATCTGGAAGAGGAGAGGATAGGCAGTTCTTTACAGTCATTGTATTCTTCATCATCATCATCGTATCCTTCATCAGAACCACATCCAGTGTAATTGTGAGTGAATTGGATGATAGTTGAAGATGTGGTGTTGTTCTTGCTGATCTTCATGACAACCACTCGAGAATGGCTTAACTGGCTGTCGGTGTCATGGATATGGTCATTGCTCTGGAAAACAGGATAATCAAGATCATCTTCAGAGTCCTGTCTTAAATGATAAGGATGAACACTGCGGCTGACTAGATAGATTTTTGAGTGTTAATAAAAGATGTGGTGTACATAAATAGATAAAATATCTATAAATAAACTATATATAACATTACCTTTCTGCCACTGATTCATGTAATCAGGAAAAGTAAAGGGGGTTTCATCCCAGTTGATCCTTTCGTCTTCATCTAGATTAGGCAAGAAGTGTGGCTGACCAGATAGATATTCAGATGGCTCGGCGGAGACTTCTGAGAGCTTTTTGGGGAGAATGATGGTACTTGTGGAATCATAGGATTCTTCTCGGCCATGTCTATCATGTTGGTATAGATGTGATGCTTGTGTGGGTAATTGAAGTGGAGAAAGTTGACTGTCAGCAACAAATAATCGTTGTTGCCATGTCTCCTCTTCTTCATCTTGACTGAAGGAGTCGAAATAACGTGTGTTGTGTGTGTTATGGTGTACAGATCCATCGTCTGTTGGGTCCATAAGTGTAGAGAAGGTGGAGGTGGTGGTGAAGGAGGATTCATCAAAGAAGCTGAACTTGTCGTTGTTCTCTTGTTCTGCAATGGCGATCAGACGAGCTTTGGGTGGGAACTCGTATTTGAATTGTTCGGGTGCTAGGTGTTGGGCAATTTCGATCATTGAATCATTAGTATCACTTTCTGTATAGTGATTGGTCTAAATAAGGTAATTAGGTGGTGAGCGAATAAGAAGGGTAATAATAAAAAAAAATTAAATTTAAAAAAGAGAGGGTTATTTATAATTGGGAGATATTTATGGAAGTATTTCTAATGTTGTGTGTTACCATAGTAACTAAAATATATTCAACACGTTTTTTTCTATTGTTTTACCTGTAATTGATCATCCGCCATGAAAGAGGTAGCATTACGGAGCATAATGGGCTCAGCGTTAAAGCATTCTGTCATCATCATTGTATATAAATATAAAGGTGTGTTGCTATGATAGGACTAATTAGGTAATAGGTATTAGATTGATATAAGTAAATAGTAAGAAGAATAAGTTAAATAGAGAAGAGGAGAAGAAGAAGAGAGGAAGGGGGAGGGAAGAGTAAAAAGAAAGGGGATAAGTGAGTGGAATGGGTTCTTGTAAGGAAGGTGGAAAAAAAAAGGGAATAAAAAAAAGGGATTTTTTTTTGCTCTATTCTTTCTGAATCAATTATGATAGATGAGTGTTTTCTAAGTAAAAGAAAGGGTAAAAGACAATAAGAAATGAATATCTTTATTATTAAGGGTGAATAAATGGAAGAACGTGCAGTAGTGCTTTAATAAGAAGAAGAGGGCTATAAGAACAGATTGTTACCTGTTCATTTATAAATGGCCAGTTAGTGGAACTAAATGAATCTCTCTTAATCCTCGTCATTGGTGTGTCCAAGCATTCCTATTAATGGTAATCTACATGTGAATCCATGTCTTTGTATATAATAGACTGCAATCAGCTCATTATCTAAGTAAACAGTACATCTACCACTTATTCATATGAAATGATTAATAAAAAGATCTTCCCAATAATATCATTCCACTTATTCCTCATTGAAAAAAAAAGAGCTTCTTGACACTTTTTATTTTATTTTCTACTGTGAGTAAACATATGACATTAAGCAAGAGTATTATTTCAGCTAAGGCCAGTTTCTGTTCACAAGGGGGGGAGGGGGGGGGATTATAGTAGTGTTCACAGGGGGATTACAGTGTTTTTGTTCACGGACCATAGTATCCACTTCTTATGGTAAGGGAGGGGCGGTCATTTTGAAACTTTGAAACGCCTACTTTCCCCATAGAATAATTGATATTATTAGTAATTATTGATGCCCCCTCACACACATACACAACAACTAGAACTACCCTTTGAAGTGTAACAGCAAACACCATTTATGTTGAAACCGACATTATACGAAAACAAGAAAGAGCTACTCGGAAATATGCCGACTGATAGTTTCGTTATACTATTTATATATTCATGACCTTCTTGGGTTAAGATAGAGAAGAAAACAGGCTATATATGGGCAATGAATGAGGAAGTTATGACTTGCACACACAAATTATCACCTGCTTTTTTAATATTCGAATAGTGTGAAAACAAGGAAACAGAGTACAAAGTGCCTCAATTAGCAGCTATGAAATGATGATGATGATGTGTCTATACAAACTACTGAGAGTATAAGAATATATTTATATGAGATAAGGTCGATAATCCATGGTGTGTTTATGTGTGCGTGAGTGTTTCTTCTATGTGTGACATATTATAGAAAAAGAGGTCTTAGCGTTTCTTAACCCGTGAACACATATTGAGTTGGGGAGATTTCTTTATTATTTTGGGGTCTATTAAAATGTGTACAGATGAGAAGTGCATAATTGGATATTAATGCAACGATGAATAGATGGATAATTTATGATGATGAATGGGATGATCCAATGGTCATGCCTGCCATTAGCCTTTGTTCAGTAGTGATGGGTTGATGCCATCTACCTTCATAAATAAATGGTTGGGTATTCATGTATTGAGCAACAGCCAATCTCTCTGCTTCAAACATATCAGGTGTGACACCCTCTAGTTGATTATTGAATGTATGAAAATTGGTGGCATACTCCAGTTTAGTCAAATGGGGGAATAATTGGACAATGCTATGGAATCCTGGATTAGATAAAGGTGTGGTGACATATTTCGTTATGATCAGGTTACGTATCGAATTCCCTGGCAATTCAGGAGTATATCTATATCTGTTTGCTCTGTTTTCATGGTCACAAAGTAATAAAGTGTAGTATGCAAGATCACGATTGGTAACACATGCCAAGTCATGGAGCTCCAATGTATGCAAATGCTTACACTTACACAACAACTCCCAAAACACTCGGTTGGATACATTGCCTGTCGGAGAGGTCCCATGAAATGCATGGCCTTCTTCATTCGTAATCTCGGCCAGTTCGACTATTTCCTTTGATTTGATACTGGATAAAGTAAGTGATTCGAGTAGTGGCCAGTGCCTTGTCATGGTAACAACAATATCATCGTTCATTCCACCATGGTAACCTCGGAAATGCCTCATTTGGGGAGTAGCAATCACCAGAGTCTGTAGTAATCCACTCGAGTTGAATCCTTTGTCTCCATTGTTGATATAATAGAATGTAGACAATGAAGGTGCATTACAGGCTATAATGGAGAATACTTCGGTTGTCTCCAAATCGAGATCACAGTTGAGTATCTTGATGGTGTGAACGGCATCTAGTCTCAACAGTGCCAGGAAGAGATCTGAGAAATAGTTGTGAAGGTCGAATCCATGCTTAAGATATTCTTGTCTTCGTCGACGTGGTGGGAGTGTCTTGATGTGTGAATAGAGAAGTGGCCTATAGGGTGGCTGAGTCGAGAATTGGACAGGTACTACTTTGTTCTTTATAAATTGGGAATAGCAACCATCTATTGTAATCGATCGTAGGTGTGGATGGATGGTGACAATCTGCTCCATTGCTCTCAAGAGTGTTTTAAGCTCAAGATCCTTGAATTCAACATGCTGATAGAGATAAGGGTCATAAGCATGGGCATACCATCTTCGTGACACTCTATAATATATATTGAATATTAGGGAACATATGAAAATAAAGGACATGTGAATAATGGGGTTACCTTGACAACCGCCATCTGTCTAATATGGGCAAGTATGAGAATATCTGCTGTAATACAGGATTAGGAAACATATGCTTATTCGATGTGAAGAGAAGAAAGAGAAAAAGAAAGAGAAAGAAGAGATTCACTCAAAGGGAAAGGGGAAAGTATTCTGATTTGCTGTCATTGAAGGAGTTGACCAATGTTTTGTTGTTATAAATAATACATGTTTCAGGTACTAAACTGTGTCTCAAAACACTCTATTTAAGCTAATTGAAGACCAATAGGACAATAAGTGAGTGTCTTAACGGGGTGGATTGTGTCAGACAAAAGAAATGGAAATAAATGTGTATGTGTGTATGTGTGTATGTGTGAGTGTGTGTGAGTGTATGTGTGAGTGTGTGTATGTGTGAGTGTGTGTATGTGTGAGTGTGTGTATGTGTGTGTGTGTGTGTGAGTGTGTGTGAGTGTGTGTGTGAGTGTGTGTGAGTGTGTGTGAGTGTGTGTGTGAGTGTGTGTATGTGAATGTGTATATGTGAGTGTGTGCGTGCATATCCCAGTGCATATCCAAGTGCATATCCAAGTGCATATCCAAGTGCATATCCAAGTATAGATAGTTATCAAATGCATATACAACCCACCCATTCACACCTAAAATATCTCCCTGGAAAAGTGTCCAGTTTCACTCATTAGACACTATCATCTGTTTCATGTAAACACTACATCATCTATCCTCCTAGCGATCCTTCCAATAATTTTCCATAACTCCATTCCATACAAATAAAGAAGATTAACTAAAGAGTGGGAATCGTCCTCCTTGTTTTTCTATTTTATTTAAACAAATAATAGTTGAAACAAGTGATTTAAGGTCCAGCAGTAGGAGCAGGGTTCATTCTACGTTTGCCACCCACCTGGGTAGTGACATTAACGAAACGACGGTTATAGATCTGTCTTTTCTTAGCACGGCCAGTCTTAGGCTTCTTCTTTTCTTGCTTAGCAACCTTGGGGGTTTGAGACTTTACTTTACCAGCACGAGCAAGAGAACCGTGAACTTTACCCTATGAACAAGCTTCTATTAGACAATGGATGGATGGATGGATGGGGTTTTCAGAGTTTACCATATTGGATGTTGATAATCTTCAAAGAGAGGGGGGTTGATTTTCTTTACCAGACACCAAAGCTCATACCCAATTTACTTTCCCACTGAGTCATTTCTATAATTAGCCAGGGATTGAGGGAATCATTGGGCAATATCATTTGAGATTGAAACTATCCAACTGGGTAAAGATAGTCAGTTGCCCTTTGAATATCCAGTATAAATGCACATTTTAGGTACTTTATAGAGAGAGAGCATCATGAGTTATTACAGGGTGAATATTCTTCCTCATACTGCTCTCACTACTCTTTCCATTTCATCTGATCAAATGGACAATCTGTATTGATCTCAAACAATCTAGGGGAACAGTAGTAAATAGAAGGTATTTCTACACTCTCTTATGAACAAACATCAGATTCCAGCTCTACGGAGATCTTTCCGCTCTTCCGGAAACTGTGCTTCCTGATAGATGCTAACTAACGAACTTCGGGATGACTTCCTAGTTAATTCTTCTTCTTTTGTGTGTACCTCATCATATGTCCCATTGACATTGAATATATATATTGAGTGAAGCCTCAGTTGGAGGTAGTATTTAGATAGCCCTTGAATATGCAAGTTCAATGTGATTCTACACTACATAAGAACTCGACATGTATCTGTACTCTCTATAAGAACTTCTTAAATTCAGCCCAGAAAGAGCCATGTAGCCAACAATAGAGAATAAGATGACAAAGAAAAGTGATAATCACATGGATAATCCTTATTTAATAATGAAAAGCAACAGTGTGTTTTGTTTGTTGATAATTATTGACAGATGATGGCATATGATAATCAATGGTGTTGAATTCCCTTAATCTTACCCCGGCCACTTTTGGGGGACTCTCTTCCCCCCCCCCCCACTCGTTGAATGTGTTCCAGGCCGGACAGTGTCTTCCCTTCTGAAAGTGACTGCATAAAAAATATTCGGAGCTGGTTCCAAGTTTGGGGGAGGGAAAGGGCGAAATAGAGTAATTGCTTACTGAACCCATCCATCCTTCTTTTTAATCGACAATATGGGTAATGTATCCATCCATTTCGTAGAACATTCATATCAATAAGAGATCAATAGTAATTAATGACTTACATTTAACATAGCTGTTGGCAAGAACAAGCGCCTTAGTAAAGGAAAGAAGGGATTGAAGAAGAAGGTGTAAGTATAAACCAGAAATTTTGTGTGCAATGTGTTTGTGTGTGGTGTATATGAAATGTGTGTGTGTGTGTATATGTGTGTATATGTCGATTCTATATGCAGTAGTAGAGGAAAATGGATGATACATGGAATATATAAGCTTCCATACTCTATACCAGTCAGTACCTGATGAGGGGGGATATTTGGACAGTTATTGTATGAACAGCACATAATAATTATAACAGTCAACAACTGCAATAATATATACATATATAACAAACAATTACACTCAATTTACACACACACTCATACACATATATATATGTAAGCACATGTAAAAGTGAATGACTGAACATGATACAAACACACACATTTCTATACACGTACACTCACATACACATACACAGTTGAATGAAGACGGATAACTCATCTACTTCTTTCTATAGCATTGACCCTTTCACCCGTAAAGATTGGTACGATATCAAGGCTCCTTCCATGTTCGATGTCCGTCAAGTCGGTAAGACCTTAGTCAACCGTACTCAAGGTCTCCGTAACGCCAATGACTCTTTACATGGTCGTGTCGTCGAGATGTCTCTTGGTGATTTAAACAAGGACGAATCTCGCTCTTTCCGTAAGATCAAATTGAAGGTCGAGGAAATCCAAGGTAAGAACTGTCTTACCAACTTCTGTGGTATGGATATGACTACTGACAAGCTCCGCTCCATGGTCAAGAAGTGGCAATCTCTTATCGAGGGATTTGTTGATGTGAAGACAACTGATGGCTATTTAATCCGTCTCTTCGTTGTTGCATTTACTTCTCGTCGCCGTAACCAAGTCAAGAAGACCACTTATGCTACTTCTGCTCAAATCCGTCAAATCCGTAAGAAGATGTTCGAGATTATGACTGAAGAAGCTGTCAGTTGTGATCTCAAGGAGATTGTTACCAAGGTCACTAGCTCTGCTTCTCCTTCAGCACAAGATGCTATTGCTGTCCGTATCGAAAAGGCTTGTCAGGGTATCTATCCTCTTCAAAATACCTATATCCGTAAGGTCAAGATTCTTAAGGCACCCAAGTTTGATGTTTCTGCTCTCTTAGCCCTTCACGGTGGTGCTTCTGCTGCTGGTGAAGACACCGGTGCCAAGGCCTCCAAGGATTTCGTTGAACCTCCTGTCTTAGCTTCTGTTTAAATAATTAAAAATCTTAATAATTGCACTCAATAAATAAAAGTTGGCATTATCTTATTCAAATTGGGATTGATCTCACGTGTGTGTCTATATATATATATATATATATCTGTGTGTGAGTGTGAATGAGTGAGAGTAAGAGTGAGTGAGTGTGACTGACTGAGTGTCTCTACTAGACACACTACACCACTAAAATATGAGTCTAGATGATTATCGATAATATCATCCTCTTTATGTATACATTATCATGGCTACACTAGATAATATCTAAATAAGAAGTAGGACAATACTATATTTGTGATGCCTTATTTATTTTTACTGTTGTTACAATGATATATACTATTCCTTAACGTGATGGATTCCCCATTTGAAACTGGTAACCTAGTATGATATTTAAGCACCCATCATGATCTTGAACTCTTCAAAACTGATCTTATTATCACCATTCGTATCGGCCTCCTTCATCATGGCCTCTAATTCTTCTTCTGAAATGGGTTCATTCAAGGACTCCATCACCTTACGCAGTTCTTCACGATCAATCAACCCATTTCCATCCACATCAAACACTCTAGAAAGATGAATGTGTTATTATTCTTATTTCTCACTGTAATTTCTCCTATTACTTGAATGCTTCTCTGAGATCATCACCCTCATGGTCATTTCTCATGTTCATCACAAGGCCCAAGAATTCACTGAAGTCGATATTACCATTCCCATCTGCATCCACATCATTCACCTAGTAAAACAGTGAGAATGATTACAATAAGAGAATGAACATATACACACCATATCTTGTAATTCAGCATCTGTGGGATTCATACCAAACTTGCGGAGAACTGTGCCCAATTCAACAGCAGTAATACTGCCATCATGATCAGTATCAAATAACTGGAATGCCTCTCTATATTCGGCTATTTCATCAGAAGTAAGTTGATCTGCCTAGGGTAGAAGTGGGGATAAGAAGAGATGAGTATACATGATAGAGGGTGTCTGTGTGTCTATCAGAGGGTGTATGTGTGGTGTGTGTTACAGAGGGCGTATATATATATAATTACCATTCTTATATAAAAATAGCAGTAGAGGGAAGAAGCTGAGAAATAATGATTTTTTTCTCTGATTTTTTTTTTGATAATTTATTCATTTTCCCTTTTATAGCCCAGTACAGTATTCACACTCCGAATGGTACTGAAAGTGAGAGAACAAACAAACAGTCACTTGTTTGTATTCTTCCAGCCTGTGGTATGGATCCACATAAGGAGATACATGCTTTTATTTGAGGAATGGACGTCTCTTTTGTACCCATTGTATGTGGCCCAGCAATGAGGGCATGGTAACTACTGTTTATTACTCATTCATTGGGTGGCTGAACAAGGCTGGGGCTATAAATATATTTACATAGAATAGAAAATTTTCGGGTTTTGCTATTTGCATCCGTTTATCACGTGTTGGGGATGCAAACAGTTAGGTCATGTAAGTTGGGTGCAAATACCTTTAAATGGATCTTGGTATAGCCAGTTAATGAAATGGAATAGTAAAATAGGTGAAAGAGAGGATATATTATCTTATTGTTACTGAGTAATCAGTCCATTCATTTTTCTAGCATATGTGACTAGGACCGGGAAATAATGGGGGTGGGACTTATTGCACAAACTTCTTTAATCTATGCATCCTCCTTCAACTTCTCCCTCCTCTTTCATTTTAAGAGATAAAGATGCTCATAATAATGTTGGAGACAAATGCACTCTCCTGACCGGGGCTTCTCGAAGAAAGGAATGAAGAAACAGCTCTGCTCCAGACTGTAGAATGATAGCTTGACACCATAAGTATTACAAGAACAATCGAAGCTAAACAATCTATCCATTCTTATCTATCAGTCTGCACTGTCACTCAATGTTGTCATCAACTGTATAATATTGTCAGATCCAAGAATGTGGACATAGAATTCATCATATCCATCTTCACTTATTTCCCGGTCCTAGTCACATATGCTAGAAAAATGAATGGACTGATTACTCAGTAACAATAAGATAATATATCCTCTCTTTCACCTATTTTACTATTCCATTTCATTAACTGGCTATACCAAGATCCATTTAAAGGTATTTGCACCCAACTTACATGCACCCAACTTACATGACCTAACTGTTTGCATCCCCAACACGTGATAAACGGGTGCATATATATAAGAAATATTTCCAGGTGCAAATAGCAAAACCAGGCGAAGGAAACTCTTTGGATTGAAGTAGCGAAAAAATAGAAAAAGAGGTGGTTATTCGATGACCAGAAGAGAGAACAATGGCTGTGTGTGAGTACGAAGCAGTCACGAGACACACACTCTGATCATGGTCCTCAGGGATTATGTAAGAGTAAAAATGCAGTTTGGGATATCTTATTCTACCATTAATGCAGAATATTTGTTCTCACGCTCTTCACTGTACTGTTCAGATAAGGAAATATACTGCATGCTTTCTTCTACAGTATCCTCTCCCCCTTAAAAATGACGTAGATCGTGAGAAAGAAAAAGAGTCACACGACAACAAACAGGCAAATCAGATCTCACCTATTTGAACCTTTTCCCCTAATTTCCCCCTCCTCTCTTTTCTTTCCTTTCTCTTAATTTATAACAAATCATGGTTCATCTCTCTAGCAAAGATACTGTCAAATTAGACTCCACTTATGGTGCACACAAGTAAGACAAATCCAGGCACACATATCCATACATACTCTAAAAATGATCTTCATTCTTAGCTACCATCCTCTACCCGTTGTGTTCTCTGAAGCCCATGGTATCTGGGTGACTGATCCAGAAGGCAACAAGTACATGGACTTCTTATCTGCTTATTCCGCCGTGAATCAAGGCCATTGTCACCCCAAAATTGTCAAGGCATTATGTGACCAAGCACAGAAATTGACATTGTCCTCCCGTGCATTTTACAATGATGTCTATGGTGCTTATGTAAAGTACATGCATGACTATTTCGGGTATGATATGGTACTTCCCATGAACACAGGTGCAGAGGCAGTGGAGACTGCTATCAAATTGGCCCGTAAATGGGGATACACCACCAAGGGTATTCCAGAGAACGAAGCCATTGTGTTGAGTTGTGAGAACAACTTTCATGGTCGTACTACAGGTGTCATTTCAATGAGTACGGATCCTGAATCTTATGCTGGGTTTGGTCCCTACTTGCCTTTGGTGGGTCCTATTGTGAAGGAGACAGGATCGACCATTCGATACAATAATATCAATGACCTGAAGAATGCATTGAATGCTGTGGGTGAGAAAGTGGCTGCTTTCTTGGTTGAACCCATTCAAGGAGAAGCAGGGTAAATGAATTGGTTGTCACACACACTCTTTCTCAGCAGATCACTGATCTATTCTTCTTATTACTATTATTACTATTATTAGTATCATGGTACCTGATGAAGGTTATTTAAAGGCATGCTATGATCTATGTAAGAAGCATAATGTGCTCTTTATTGCTGATGAGATCCAGACAGGATTGGCTCGTACAGGAAAGATGCTCTGTGTTGATCATGACAAAGTGCGCCCTGATATTGTCTTATTGGGTAAAGCATTATCAGGTGGTGTGTATCCTGTATCTGCTGTATTGGCAGATAAGGATGTCATGTTATGTATTAAGCCTGGAGAACATGGATCTACTTATGGTGGAAGCCCCATAGCATGTGCTGTAGCTATGGCTGCATTAGATGTGATCAAAGAAGAGAGATTGGTGGAGAAGTCAGAGACATTGGGTAAAATCTTCAGAAGAGAACTCACCAAGTTGAATCACCCTTTGATCAAGACAGGTAAAGAAGAAGAATCTAAGAAAATATAACATGTTTAACTCATCCTGGTCTTCTTTATTCAGTGCGTGGTCGTGGATTACTAAATGCTATTGTCATTGATGAATCAAAGTCAAAGAGAAGTGCATGGGAACTCTGTTTATTACTCAAATCAAGAGGATTACTCGCTAAACCCACTCATGTGAACATCATTCGATTGGCACCACCTCTTGTTATTACCGAAGAAGAGTTAATGAAGGGAGTCAAGATCATATCTGAGGCATTAAATGATATAATGACAATGAAGAAAGAAGATATTCCTAATGCATTGGGCCATGATTAAGAGATTATCCACAAATGTATTTATAAATAAATAATTTAGCACCTTTCAAATACTTTATACAGATCTGATAACTGGGTGAGTTGTTTGAACTGATCTTGTAAGTGAGATGGGACACAGAAATAGGTCTTGAAGCAGGTGAATATCAGGTTCTCCACTTTACTGTAATACTCTTTTCTGTCCTCATCATGCCCTTTCTCTGCACAATAGAAGATGGCCAGTTCTCGTGATAGTGTATCAAAGCATTCTTTCTCTGTATTCCAGTTGACTTCAGTACCCAGTCTGAGCAGGAAGAGTGGCAGTTTACTCATGTTGGGTGTATAATCACGTATGACCATAGGGAGAGAAGCAAGATAGCCATCATCGGATATTCCTATTGAGAAGTACTCTTTAAGCATATCATTTCTCAATACCAATTCATCAGTGATTGTCTAATGAATGTGTGTTTAGTCTATTTGTTTTCTATTTGTTTCGTTTCCTTTTTACCTGTGCTATGCCATGTATGTCCTGCAGTTGATCAGGTAATTCCCCTTTGTGCTGTTCATATTCCATGGCTATCACTATACACTCCTTGATGGATATAGGTTCAGATAAGTCTAATTGTCCCATATTATTGAATTCATGAATGACTATTTGATAGATCAACTCCTCACTTTTCCATAGAAGTGTGATTAGTCAGTCCTCTTATTCTCATAGTTTATTTGTTACCTTAATACATTATAGTTGATAAGGTAGATACTCTGTTCATATTGTATTAGTGCGGCTACTTCATCCACAAAACCAATAAAGATATGATGCTTGAGAAGAGTGCTCAGGTCTGTAGAGCCTATCATGTTAATTTTGATATTCCATGCAACCTATGTATCAAGTTACCTTTGTCTTCCTCCCGTTTAATAGCCTTCTTCAGCTCTACTATACTGGTTAATCTCACATTCACTCTCTTCCTGACCTCGGTTTGAGGCGGTGTACTGATTTCCATTGGATCAACAAGTGTAGATGATCTATGTGGCGTAGATGCTGGTGTAGATGCTGGCGTAGATGCTGGTGTAGGTGATTTATCTGGTGTAGATGAAGTGAGAGCAGGCTGAATATAATTATCTAGTGTTGTAGCCCTACTGTCTGTTCTCACATACTTGTATTCTGGTATATTCCCTGTTGTGCTCCCTAAAATGACAAAGTGTCAGAAAAAAAAAGGGTAATGAACCCACCTTGAAAGAATAAATCACCTTTATTACTACGTGGTTCTGATGCGCCTGGTAATATGGATTGGGTATAGAATGTACGTGAGTCATTGGCATTCCCTAATACCTTTTCAATCTCTTCAGCCACTGTTTCCAATACTTTCTCCTCATGCAGAAAATGCACTTGCATCTTCGTTGGGTGGATATTCACATCGACATTCTTGGGGTCCATGTCTAAACTGAGATAGACAAATGGATGTGATCCTTTAGGAAGTAACAGCGAATAGACATTCTCGATGGATCTCTTGATAGCTGAACTCTCCACCAGTCTGTCTATAATATAAATGTATGAGAAGATGAAACACTCTATAAACCTCAACAGGATCTTTACTGTTAATGAACAGGAGAAATGTCATTTTTTTGCTGTTATAATTGGCATTGGACAGATATCCTTTCATCTTCATATTCAATCCTTCTACTGTCTTGTCCAACGGCAGTAATTCAGATGCCACAGATCCATAAATATCTCTGATATTATCTACAGTCGATGCACCTGATTGTGTCTTTACATCAGGCACAGTGGATCCTTGCTATTTTGAAGATGTGTTAAAGTCTCTCTTTTTTTCTATTTGTTCACTGGTTACCTTTCTACATATCATACTGACACCTGCATTATGAACAGCATATCGACTCACTACATCCAATATCCGATTATACTCTTCATTGGGTGATTTGAATGCCTTGAGTCGAGTAGGAATATTATAGAACAAATCCTCTGCCTGAATGAAAAAATGAGGATTTTGTATGAGGGGTATTTTGTTTCCTTACTGTTATCTGAGTTCCATTGTTCCCTGCACAAGGTTTGGGATCTGCGCTTTGACCAGGACGAGCGGGAATGAGTTGACCATCTGAATAGGAAGCCCTAATTCAATGCTTATAAAAAAAAAAAGAAACAGGTCAACCGTTTTGTTTTTTCTTACTTGTACGCGCATGGTGAATCTGCAGTTTTGGTAGTGATGGTAACATGGGCTACATGAGATATACTTGCCAATGCCTCTCCTCTGAACCCATAGGTGGCAATGGTATATAAATCCTCAAACTTGCTCAACTTGCTCGTTGTAAATCGTTCACAAACAATCGGCATATCTTCCTTCTACTCTTTTAACCATTAAAGATCTTTACACAATAGAAGAAACAGGGTCGTTTTTTACCCGAATACCATGCCCATTATCTTGAATCTGTAGTAATTTGAGTCCTCCTTCTTTAATGAGCATTTGTATCTGAGTTGAACCTGCATCAAGTGAGTTCTCAATCAGTTCCTTCAGTGCATTCGAAGGACGTTGAATGACCTAAAAAGAATGCTTACTTCAATACGATGCATCTCATTTTTTGTTTCTGTTTTTACTTCTCCAGCTGCTATTCTATTCACTACAGGAGTATCCAGTCTCTTGATAGTGGGTACACTTGACATATGGATAAGTAAAAAAGAAGAAGAAGAAAAAAAAGGTAGTCCCCCTTTATTTGGAAGTCGGTGTTATTGTTTTTCTCCCTCTTTCTCTCTTTTCATTGAACCTCATGACAGTACACGACCAGATAAGTCGAAAGATGGTGCGGTTGACAGAGAAAAGAAGTATTTCCACTTCTCACGAAATCCATGTGATACCCGTACACGACCTCTTCTATCCTCTTGCTCATATATATGCTCCAGCTGAGAAGTATGCTCACATCTTGCGAGACCCCACCGATTTCATGTCGTTCATCAGTGCTCTTCATGGTCAATTGTACGGGTCGAAAAGGATGGGCGTTCGAAAAAGGTACAGTTTTAGGATAGTAAGTGGGTTACAGTATAAGACAGGTAGAGTACTCCACATGAAAGAGTACCCTCCGTTGTCTCGATACATATCGGACCAAACACAGTTGCTTATCCTGAGTGCTGATGATGGGACTGTCAGTGAAGAAGAAGTGCCTTTAATTGAGGAGCCTCAGACGATAGAAAGTCTGCATGAAGAAGTGCCTCTTTATGAGGAGCCTCAGAATATAGAAAGTCTGAATGAAGAATTGGGGCACTTGTATCAAGTAAATGTTTAGCTTCTCCCCCGCAAAAAGAAAAGTGTATCTTACAATTCATGTTTAGATACTCTCTAAAGCGAATTTGAATCCTGGGAAGACCAGGGTAAAAGAGAAGATTGATATGCTGTTGAAACACGTATGGCCACAACTGAACCTGGAGGTGGCAATATTCGGGTATAAATAGAACACACATACATTAATCATCACTTAAAAGAAACCCTCTTTTTTTATATATATTTTTTGGGGAAAAAGTTCTTCGGCCAATGGTCTTGCTTTTGAAAATTCAGATGTGGACCTATGCATTGTAGTTCCTGACAGGACCATAACGGGTATTGCTCAGAATATGTCTAAGCTCAAGAAATCGAAGACGGTGTTCAATATGAGACACCTGGCAAGTAAATTACAGGATATTGGCATGACTCATGTAGAGGCTATAGCTACTGCAAAAGTACCTATCTGTAAATTCACTGATCCCGAGACTGGTTTACAATGCGATATCAATACAGATAACCAATTGGGTATCAAGAACACGAGACTCATAAAGGAATACATAAGACTGGATGATCGTATTCCCGTATTCCTCTATGCTATCAAGTATTTCACTAAACAAAAAGATATCAGTAACTGTAAGTTTTATGGGTGTGGGTGTGTTTACTCCCGACTGAACCCTCTTTTTTTTCTTAAAAAAAATAGCTAAATGTGGTACACTCAGTAGTTATGCTTATATTATTATGGCTCTTCATTTTTTGATGAATGCATGTGAAAAACCAGTGATACCTTGTCTCCAACAACTAGACGAACCATGTCATTGCACAACATGTGCGTACCAATCAGAACCAACGATATATCGTGGAAATGACGGTAAACAACATAATGTGGGTTTCCATACATGTGTGGTTATTATGAACGAAGAAACAGGCAAGTTTTCCCGGTTTCCAGATAATGGGGACCAATTGACTTGTTGGAGGAGCCACAATACAGACAGTGTGGCTGCTCTTCTGATTCAGTTCTTTAGGTGGGTCACTAATATACCAAGTACGAAAAAAGTGATCTCTATTCGTTCTCTACGCCCTGTTTCTGTATACTCTATACAGAAATTCAATCAACAGAGTACGTTGATGATACAAGATCCGTTTATTGAAGCAAGAAATGTTGCGTAAGTATGAGTTTTGAAAAAAAAGGGTGAAAGGACATGTTGATGATTTTTTTTGGTTAGGGTGACTTGTACAAAAGTAGGGCTGGAGGTCATTCTGTCTGAATTCAAACTTGCTTATGAGCTATTATCCAATGGTGCGACATTTGCAGATGTGTGTGTTCCAGCTGATACTGTTCACAGACCACTGGATGTACATACAGTTGCATTCAGATTAACTCGAAAAGAAAGAAGGAAAGCACAACAATTAGTTGATAAAAGGAAGAGAAAGGCAGTGGATGGGCATGTCTTAACTGATACAGCCACTGTCAATGATATGACCATTACAGACAATACCACTGTCAATGATAGGACCATTACAAACAATACCACTGTCAATGATGTGACCATTACTAACAATACCACTGTCAATGATATGACCATTACAAACAATACCACCGTCAATGATAGGACCATTACTAACAATACCACTGTCAATGATATGACCATTGAAAACGATACCACTGTCAATGATATTACAATCGTGAATGATATGACAACAATAATGAGGGAGATGGATATAACGGATACGACAGAGGATGATTTAGTAGTAGACAATGGAACACCCGATTATATACCAATGGATTCTATAACACTGGACGATATAAAAGTGAAGGATACCACATCAAATAATACAACAAGAGTCATTGACTCAATACGTGACACAATATCAGTCCATGATAAGCCAACACTCAATGATAGTAGAGCCCATACATCAAGAACACCAGAGAGAGGGGATGACCCACTTCAATCTCTCGTGGCATCTGCTGTAGACCAATACAAATCCAGCCACGAACAAGACACAGAGGAAAGAATCATGAAAGACCTTTCTGTCATCACCGATATCGAGTCCGTGATTCGACATTTACCAGTCTACAACAACGATGGCCACCCACCTGAAGTACTCAATGATCAGTCAGTGAAAGACACAGATTTATTGAGAACAGAGGAAGATACATGGACCTCAAAGAACGACCTGATTGAACTTGTGAAGAGAATCATGGCGCTGAAACCAGACAATGAACTCGAGGATGAGCAGCCGGTGATAGAGGTGATTGATGATACCATGATTCAGCAAGTACAGAATATGATGTACTTGAAGAATCAGCTCCAGTATTTGATTGATGCCTGTGCTGCTCATGAGTCCACTCTTGTTGTGCAGTTGTATATATTTCCTGTACCTATCATGCTGGACTTCATGGAATTGGAAGGGCAACTTCAACAGTATGGTAAAGTATTGAATTATATATCAAGAAAGGTAAAGGACCATACAAAGTACTTTACAGTGCAGATGGAAGTCACCAAGACTAAGTATGATAGTATTCCTCCGTTGATGGAAGTAGCAGATCATTCACTACCGATCTTTAAGACGAAGAATGAAGAATAATAAAGGGAATTATTCACATGGAAGGCCATTAGTTTTTTAATGTTTTATTTGTATGAAGGATGTTATTATATGTTATTACACAGTAAAGTAAATTAGTGGATTGTTAACGAGTAAGAAAGGAAAAGAAATGAATGAAACAAGGGTAAGATTAGAACGAAAGAGAGTTTTTTTCCTGCTGTTGTTGCTGTTGAGGGGAATGGAGGGTGAAAAGGGTAGATTAATGCGATAAATGTAGAGAGTATATAAATATTTAAGAGAGTCTTTCTTTGTCTGTTTCTTGATTGAACACCTTGGCTCCCACCACATAGGCATCTTCACCATGCATCAGACGTTTCACACAGGCAATGGTAGATGGAAGAGTCAAGAACAACCAGGCAGCAACAGGTAAAGAAGCATAGTCAGATATGTTTCTCCATGTACGTGATTCTTCCACTGGCTTATTATAGAATTCACGATCAATAAAGCGATGAAGATATTCATAGATGGCAAGAGTACCAAACAATGGTATAGGCAAGAATACAGTGATGACTCTGACTACGATCCATAAATTATAGAAGAAGTCAGAAGTGATGAGTGTGTTGGTGGTAGGTGTCAAGAAGGATAACCAGGGAAAAGGCGGAAACAGGATGATTTGCATCAGAGGAACAGCAGCAAACATGAGCCAACCAGAAGAAGCAGGTATCATATGTGCTTCCATAATAACAGAACAAGCAGATAACTTGTGATTGAATCCAGATGTAGCCATGTTGTAGTCCAATAGGCCTTTCTGTACTTTGCGGTTCTTGTAGCATACCATCATGTTACGGAGAGTGTAACCAAGATCAGCTACACCTTGGAAATGGCGCCTAGCCTGTACATAACGAGCATGAATATTGGCCATGTAACCATCACATTGGACATTGGTGAGGTTGATAGGAACAAAGATAGGAGCAGTACGGGCATGGCCATCTGTCTTGAAGAAGCACTTCAGCCACATGTGCATATCTTCTCCTATAGCATCAGCATCTACATCCCAATAGCCTACTCTGTCTGCGAGTATGAAGGACAGACTGTAGTTGGAACAGGGTACACATAATCCATCTGCGTTACTTAGATTAGACATAACAAGTGCTGCCCATGTAATATCGGTCATACGAACAGCTGCAGGTACTTCATGGGAGTTTCGAGAGAAGAAGATGGGAGGAGCACAGATAGTGTAATGGGGATCGTCTGATCTATTCAATGCCAATTCCACCTAATCAAAGGGTTAGTTATTATACACACTCTCTCTTTCTTTATTCTCTTTTACCTCTAACATATAGAGCTCAGGAATAGCGGCGTCTGAATCCATAATGGTTAAGAATATCTCTTGGCGATCATAACCTTGATCAATCATTTCAGCACAAGCATTGCGTACGGCGTAGTTTACATTGGATCCCTTTCCCCGATATTCACCCGGTATATTCGATGGGTGTCCGGTGATGTAGAATCCATTGAATCTATCCTTAAAATGTTCTTCTATTCTCTTTCCTTTTTCTGCCCAGCCCTCTTCTGATGCTTCCATAGCCAGAATGATGACATAATGGGAAGTAGCATACCTATATTATTTAGACTGAGTACAAAGAGCACACAAGAGATAAGCATACACTCTTACCTGTGTGATGCCAGTCTCTCTATGGTATCCTTCAAGAGTGCTTCTGGTTCACTGTAATTGGGAATGACAAATGCGTGTGTGTACCGTGGTTCTTGAAATACAAGCTCTTCTTCCATATTGATGATAAATCGAGTGTTGGGCTGAGGATCCTTGGTGATTTCATCCTTCTCTGTGATATGCTTGCTGAGGTTATTCCATCTTCGAATACTCTGCTTGATACGATTAGAGGTCAGATAGAACTTATAAACATGGTTCAGTTGTTGATATAAGAACCCTGTGAAGTAGATGAACAAGAAGACGACATACGCTCTAGGAAAGAACATTGGGCCTAGTGGTAAAATGGCCAATGAAATAAGAGGTGTCAAGGGAGCCACCCACTCAGCAGGTGAACTTAGTCTAAGCATGTTTTAGTTGGAAGAAAGAGAGGGAAGAGAAGGACAGTTGAAGCGAAGTATAAATACACAATGAAAAAAAAAAAAATGAAAAAAAAAATAAAAAATTGTTTCATCACCAGAATATATATACAAAATAAAACCTTATTTTCCTGTTTGAAGTGAGGAAATACTAATTATGATAAAATGCTCAGCCTAACAACCTCGGCATAACAAAAGCTTCATTCAATGTGTGCCTGTTTCTTTTGATTGGGTGTCCCGAGTAAAGAGATAACAAGAAATGACAGCTGGATATCGGTTACTCAATAATGATAATTACTGGAATAGGTCAATTAAAGCTATAATTATAATCACACAAGAAATGGCCACGTTCAGTCTACTAAGCACACACCTTCTAATGACAGGCTTCTGTTTTGATGGTTGGAGAATCATAGGATCCCATCTCTTTTCATTGTGTGTCTACTGGTCATAGCTTGGTTCATCCTATCAAGGGATTAGACATCTTCTATATACAGATTACAAAACATCACCATAATAAGAACATGTTAATCAATATCATGTTACTCAAACAAATTAATGTACTTAATTGTTTTCATGCTCCCCTTTCTCTATTAGTAATACTATGTTATACCTCGAGTGATGACTACTGCATACAAAGAATACAGGTATAGAGAGATGGTACAGGAAAGAATGAAATGGTACAAGGGTAAGAATGAAATGGTATTTCTTTTATTTTAAACAGGTAGTAATTAGTCAAGTTTGGTGGGTTGATAGACTTTGTTACCCCAGTACAGGATTACCTGTAACAGCAATATGCCATTTAGAGTAGTGGACAAATATCCACCATACAACATCAATGGATCATCCAACTCAGTCATTGTGGTAAAGACCCGTGCAGCACCACCTGCAAAATAGTTGATAACGGTGAATACAGACAATTGCCCTGTTGATTTATTCTTGAAGTTAGTGTATATCTGTGGCACCTTACTTGCCAAACTGAGTGGAATGGTGGTTGCATAGAGAGTACTCATCAGCACATTGGGTATAATTGACTCATCACTTAGACAATAGAGTAGTCCTGTAAATCCCAAGAGGACAGTCACCATCAGTCCATGTTGTTTTCCATAGTAAAGAATCAGAAGCAGGATGATGATGTTCTGGAGACTGATGAACATGATCTCTCCATAAGTACTGAATGGGTTATTCTGGCGTAGATTATAGGATAAATTGATGAAATAAGAACAGGTTTCAATCAGGTAGGAGACCAGTGAGAGGCCTTGAGCAGACTGGTTATTGACTATAGTAAGTATCTGGGGTATCTTCACTATGGAACCACCCACAACAATGCCCAATCCAAGTCCTTTTGAAATGGTGTATTTTATACACTTGATATCATTGATATTCATATTCTCGATAAGAGATTCATAGCACTTTTCACCAATAATGGCAACAGCAGGATCACGTATCAAACCAGGTAAATGCATCTGTTGGGTTGAGGATGTGGGGGAAAAGGGGAGAGAGTTTTTTTCTTCTCTATTTAAGTCCATGACTGTTTTTATTTTTTAATTCTCAGGATGTGCTGGCAGTACTCCATTCGAACTATTTTATACGAGTGTATATGATGTATATCCAACTTCTCTTATTATTGGCTTATTCTTCCTTTCTTATTATTATTGGCTAAAGCCCATAGAACGATAAATGACGGATAAAAACGACTCGTCAGTTTATCAGATGAAGGATGATCATTTTTAATATAATAACTCATTTACAGAGTAAACAATATCAGTTTATTTAATATTCCAAATATGGATATTTATACACTCTGTTCATTCAAATATATAGACTGTCTCCATGGTACAGAAGTGACACCAACTAGAGGTGAAGTACCTTCGATGTCTAGAGCAGTAGTTACTCTCTGGTGGCATTGTGGATACTTTTGTTATGACCATTAGTTATGTGCTTGTTTATTTATGGTATAACTAAAATAAAGAAACTTGATAAAGGAAAGGGCTTTATATATAGATCTATTCCACTATATATATATAGATCTATTCCACTATATATATATATAGTCTATTCCACTATATATATATATAGTCTATTCCAAGATATATAGATAGATCTATTCCAATATGTATAGATATACATAGGTCATGCAACTGTCTTACTTCATCATAACCAATACTTAATGCATGATACCAATTCAGAATAAAATGGATTCTCAACACAACCACCCTTTCCAGTGATCATATCTACTCTAAAGATGTATACAACATAAGCTATGAACACTGATGTGGTATGATGTTATGCCATTGTCAGATGTTTACTTATAAATCTATAAATAGTTTCTTTTTTTACTGAGGCGTCATTGAGAATGACTTCCACACGTGTGACATACTAGCAAAACTTTATTTTCATTTTATCAAAGGATAGTCTTCCAATCGATCTTCACTTGGCAATTCACCACGACAAGTGAGCTTGTGACTGACCTTCTCGACCTTCATCCACACTCTCAACAGATTCTTTCCTGCCAACCCAATCAACTGTTCTTCTGTCCACCCACGGCGTATGAGTTCTGCAAACAGATCTGGATATTTACTCACATCTTCCAGACCCTTTGGCGTCTGCTCAATTCCATTATAATCTGCACCTAATCCAACACGATCATAGCCCACAATTGAAGCAATGTATTCGATATGATTCACCACATCTTCCAGTGTAGCCTCTATCTCATGATCACATTGGACAAATGCATTGTAGAAATTGACCATTACCACTCCATCTGTCTCATTCAAGCGTCGGAGAACTGTATCGGGCACATTTCTTTCAATAGGACAAAGGGCGTGGCTGGAAGAATGGGAAAACAAGACAGGTGCACGTGTGACATTGAGAACGGCATGCATAGTAGAATGAGATACATGTGAAATATCCACCATCATCCCCAGTCGGTTCATTTCAAGAACCACTGCCTTTCCGAATTCTGTCAATCCCAATCCAGCCTCAAAGGGGGGTGGAAGATGATCACAACAGGACTCAGCCCACTCAGTATGACAATTGTGTGTTAACTAAGCAGGAATGAAGGCGTTAAGTATCTTTTTTTTTTTTCATCACTTGAATACTTACTGTCATGTATCTAATACCAAGATGATAGAATTGCCTTAATGCAGCCAACGAATTGTCTATCATCTGTCCTCCTTCCATCCCCAACATGGATGCAATGCGCCCATGCTTGATGGCCCTTTTGAATTCTTTGGTATTTGTTACAAATCTGAATGTATCTGGGTACAAGTCAATCATCCTTCGAGTGGCGTCAATGGATTCCATGGCTTTCAGTATCTGATTTGTGTCAGACTCGAAGCAATCGAAATAAATACTCCAGAATTGTCCACCCACATGACCTTCTCTTAACCGAGTGATATCAGTATGTCCCCAGTCTACCTGAGTCAAGTTCAGATGATTGATCTTTCCTCTCTCATCAAAAGCCAACCACCTAAAATAAAAAAGAGTAAATAAAAGAATACCGTCTTCTTGTGTTCTTTACATTGGAAGATCATTGTGAGTGTCAATAAGAGGGTTGTGGCGTAGTAACTTATGTGCTTGTTCTACAGCATCCACAGGTTTACTTGTTCCATCAAATGGATGCTGTATCTGAGCCCATACAAGCGAAACAAAAATAAACAAAGACAGAAGCATAAAAAGAAAGAAGAAAGAAAAAGAGTGGATTTCTTTTATTTATAGATTTGTTTCAACTCATCTTGATAAGCTTTCACGATATCTCTTCGTTTGATCTTTCCACTTGTAGTCGTATACTCATTCATCCACTCTTTATCGCGTGTCACAACCACATCCTGTACAGTCTCGACTTTACTGCACCCAGTGGATTCTGCTGTCTTCTGCATTTCAGACAGAATCGTGTCTTTATCCGTCTTCTTATCTTGTGGTTCCACAATGGCCACGATATACGATTTATCACTCTCAGCAACCAAACAGATATTCTTGATCTTGGTACAATTACGGTACTTGGATTCAAGACTCTCAAGTGCAATGTATTCACCATGAGACAGCTTCACGAGATTCTTTGCTCTGTCAAAGATAGAGAACGTGCCATCCGGGTTCAGTCGAGCGATATCGCCTGTCTTGAACCATCCATCCGGTGTGAGTGCTTCTTCAGTGAGGTCAGGGCGTTTATGGTATCCGCGCATGATGGATGGACCACGAATCCATAATTCCCCCACATTGTCTTTTGCTTTGTAATCTGTTTCTGGGACATCGACCAATTTGAATTCAACAGAGGGTGAGGGTGCACCAATAGCACTGGTGATCATCCCGTTGCCAGGTAATGTAATGGCACCCAATCCACAACACTCTGTCAATCTTTTATATAGATATATATATATATATATATATATAAAATTTAAAGGGTTAAAATTGAGAATGGTCTCTCCATTTCTATTCTTACCCATAGCCTTGGAGTAGGAAGCAGAGGGTAGATGTCACGAATTTCTGTGTTTCCAAAGAAAGAGGTGCACCACCCGACACTGCGTAACATAAATGACCCCCCGTGGCTGCACGAACAGGTGCAAATACATAAGCATCAAATGTATCTGTGATGACATTTGTCTGACCAAAGAAAGTGAGTAGTCTCCATTTGACCTCAATAGCAGCTTCAATAGAAAAAAAAGAAAAGAAAGGTGAGTGAAGAGCTCTCTCATCTTAGGTTCCGAAAACTGTTTACCATGAAATGCTTTACTGATCATCCAATGCTTCTTACTGAGATCAGTCTCCACGCCTTTCTTGATTTTCTCCCAAATAGCAGGCACACCAGCCATGATGGTCGGTTTCAGTGCCTTTAAATCTCCTACTCCTTTTCCTTCTCCATTGGGTCCACAAATGAAGTCATCGGTGAGTGTACGGGTATTAGCGTATCCTATAGGAATACCCATCGCAATCATGATGAATTCCAGTATGAACTCGAGTACATGGGCGAGTGGCAAGAACCCGATATAAGTGTGTTTCTGCTTATAGATGAACTCGATGACAAGGTATTCAGCGGCACCAAGGGCAGCAATGATATTCGCATGAGTTAATTCAACACCCTTGGGGGCACCCGTGGAACCTGAGGTGTACATGATCAATGCGAGATCTTCTGGTTTGGGAGTTTGACTTGATTTCATTTCAATCTTAGCGTTCTCGATGACTTCTTGGTATGTCTGCATCTGTACATCTGTATCTTGGTTCTTTCTGAACTTGTCTACTTCTCCCGGGGCTTCGAATTCCTTACCTGCATAGAACACGAATCTGGGTTGGTCTTTCTTGTCCAGTTTGTCATAGGCTTTGTTGAGAATAGGGAATAAAGCGATCTAACAAAAGTAGATATTCAATAGGTGTATATCCATGTTGTTATATCCATTACCTCTGTAAAAATGGCCTTTGCATTGGTTTCTTTGATGATATGATTGACAGCATCTGCAGGCATAGAGTCATAAGCAGTAGTCACCACTAATCCAATTGATAAGGCAGCTATAGATTATAGAGATAAGTATTCCATTTTGTATGTTCTTCTGTTATGCTGTACCTAATGCAGTCAACATCCATTCAGCCCTAATAGATGTATAGATATCAATTGTTATTGAAACAAACACTTTCTTAGTTTTTCTTTTTCTTACCTTGTCTTTGAGAATAAGATGATGATATCTCCCTTCTTGAACCCACGATGTTGTAAGGAGCAAGCGATCTTCTCAATCTTCTCATTGGCTTCTTTGTATGTCATCCACTTATAGTCACCCAATTCAAAGTAGGACCATTTCTTGGTCCCTTTCCCATCCTTGGCAGAAGACCTAGTGTGAATCTTTTTGAAAGAAGTTTAAGCAAACAGAAACAGACAGTGAATAGTCTATTTACTTTGATCAATTCTCGAGTACCAAACACAGGTTTATCTGTGTTCTTCTTCTGTATTTCTGCCCAAATAGTGTTGACTGTACACTCCCCTGTCTCCAATTTGGGCACGAGGGGAGTGTGGATGAATCCGTTTTCAGCATGAACACTACGGAATATATGCTGGTTCTGATCATACTCCACAGTGGGGTTCTGTTGAGATGGAAGGAAGAGAGATTGTATGTAATTCATCGTGATAAGTAAAGAAACAAAAAGGGAAAAGAAGAAACCTAGGCTTTATGCAAAAAAATAAAATGACATAAGAAGGTAAAAATAGGGTTATTCTTTATTAGGCAATTAGTAAATACATTGAATGAAACAGGAGCCATTAGACGCCTAACCACTTCCTTCCTATAGAAAACACACTAAGAACACCACTCTTTCTTTTTGATTGGCTATCTTGTTCATCAAAATAAGTGAAAGGGTGTTGATCAGACACAAATGGGGTATTGCTAGCCAGGGTTTGAATATGGAATTCATCACCTGATGAATATCTCCCTCTTGCCTGTTCTTCTTCTTCTTCTTCTTCATTGTATTGTGTATTCTCATACACATCCAGTGCTTCTGATGCCACAGAGTCAATATCAGATATGGATCTAACATAAGCCACAATCATTATATTGATTTTGGTCAATATCAATCCATCACACTTACTGTGTACATTCAACAGCTGTGTCTGATGGTTGAATAAAAGTACGGATATAGTTCAGTTTCTCGGTTACATTATCACTGATGATGGGATTGTCATGGATGAGAGGCTGTGATGATGATGCTGAATATTCTGCAGGCATTGTTCTGGCTGCATATAAATGGGGTCTCATCTCCTGTTCTATTGGCCCTCTCTTATTGAGATAGGATTCTCCCCCATACTGATCCATATTCTGCTTATATAATTGGATTAGAACCCCTTATCATACTCTCTCTCTCTTTTATATACTTTACTTGGCTATTTCTATTATAGGCCAGACTATGGATCTGATCATCCCCCACGTACTCAGCATCATGTTGATAGTTCTGGTCAATGATATCATAGCCCATGTCTTCCATATCTGTCTCCATCACCACCGGTCTCTCTCTCTTCTTCTTCTTATGTGATTTTTTCTTCTTTATGCTGCTGGTGCCAAAAGGGTTTCTGGTTACAAAGGATATATCATTCCCCAGGACAGACTCAAATTCCCAGTCCCTGGGGTTATCAAGGTAGTTCTGTAGTGCCTCTCCCCTATAGAGAGTATGGTCATTGTAATAAGGGGGTTCAATAAGTGGGTCATTGTCTTCTAATCGGATACCCGTGTGGAAGCAACAACATAACTGGGATGGTGAGGGAATATAGTTTTTCCAGGTGAGATCAAATGCATGGGGTTCTTCTTCTGCATAGTGTGGAGTATGTGAGAAATAAGAGAGCATAGCACAAGAGAAGGTGAGGAGGGGGGGAGTAAGAACAGTAAATAATAATAAATACTCATTGGGGTAATAATAAATATCATAAAAATCTTTTTATTTTTTCTCTCTCTCTCTCTCTCTCTCTCTAGGGCCATTACACAAGAAACATGTGATTTCTGTAACAGTGTAGTGGTTTGCTTATTAAGAGAAATAACAAGAGGGGCGGCCCGGACAATGGAGAGACGAATAGAGTGATCGAATCACATGGCATAAAGAACGAAAAGAGAAGGGATAGGATGGGATAAGCAAACAGTTTCTAAAGACGACTTTGTATGCTTCGTCATTGATACTGTATTGCCACTGCCAAATTGAATGAAGTTTTGAAAACATTGGTCAAATTTTCCAAAGTATTTGAGCACGCTATTAAAATTTAATTGGCCACTTTTTTGTCACTTAATTGAACACTTTTTTTAACTTAATTGGCCACTTTTTAAGGATTTATTTGGACACTTTATAGAGTTGTGTTTAAAAAGTATAAAATGCTTTAATGGAGCTAAATCCGTTTTGTAGACCACACCAATACAAACATTTCAGAAACGAGTATAATTATTAGGCTATTAGTGAACGGGTGTTATTATTGGGAACCTAATCTAAAAATAACCTGGGGGGGTTCGGCAGTTTTTTTTTGTCGAGACGATCTTTGAATTAAGCTGAATTAGGCTGGTATAACATGTCCTTGGGGATAGAAAGAAGTGTTGCCTTTTGAGTAACTTTGAATAAAGCTTCCAAAGTAGAGGTGTCTTTATATTTGATAAAAATTAAGTTCCTTAAAACAGCTGCAATGGAACAGCTGCAATGGAGATCGAAGTGCTATTTTTTTTTTGTTTACAGTGGAGCCACAATTCTGGAAACTGCATTAAGGATGGTTGTGTGGTTTCCTATTTCCAAATAAAAGAAGTTTTGCATACTTTCTGCGTATGAAAGTAAGAGTAGAATACTCAAAGCAACGTAAATGCGTTGTATTATTCCTAATAGCGGTGCTTTTTTGTGCTAACGATGTCGTAGTCATTTCTTCAAAGCAACTTAATAGCAATGGAAAATATAAAGAAAAGAAAGATAAAAATCAATTTGATTATGGCCGCAAAAAAAAAGTAAGGTAATAGAATGGCTGGAAGTATCAGCCGAAATACCATTTGTTAGCGAAGATCACCCAGAAGGTGGCACCAATTTCAGAGGATTTTCTTTAATTATATACACTGCCTTTTTCATATTTTTCTGCTTACCAAATGTATGATCTAAAAAAGCATACCGTGATAAATACAAGGTGTTAAAAACATCAGGTTTTACTGAGGGCCTAGGGTATTACACGCACCTAATATCAGACATAACAGTCCGCCCTAACAGCCTTCAAGCCTCATGCAATGCTTTTTTTTAAAGTCATCACTAATTGGAGCCAAAACCTTCAACTCAAATAACCTCCAGTCACTGGATAAAGGGCCAAGGGTATTACGCGCACCTTGTATCAAAACATAACGGGTCTAGCATCATGCTATGTTGGATTACTCTACTTGAACTAACTTGCGATTTAAATTATCAGAGAAACGTGCACACAATCAATTTACACACGACGTGTAGCAGTCACAGGTCAAAAAGTAGGACGCTGCCGACTCATGGGATTCCAAAATAATTGATATATTGCTAAGCCTGTAAGTAAAAACATACATGACCCAATGAAATATTTCTGTTTGGAGGTCTAACATGTAATACATAGTATAAACAAGTTACCTGGCAATATTCTCATAGATGAGGAGGAGGTCAAAGAATTCGAATTAATAACTAATTATCTTGATATGGTCATCAGTCCTCTATTTCATGATCCTCAGAAGAAACTGTTGCACAGATGGTAGGTACAAACGCAAAGATCGTCCCATCATCATACCAAAAAATATATGTCAACAGCTTTCTGTAACTAGGCTAAATAAAGCAACGCGGTCTTCGGGCGATCGATATCGCGGGCATGCACCACCACCCATAGAATCTAGAAAGAGCTTTCAATCTGTCAATCCTTACTATGTCTGGACCCGGTGAGTTTCCCCGTGTTGAGTCCAATTATGCTGCAGGCTCCACTCCTGGTGGTGCCCTTTCGTCAATTCCTGATGGTGGCAGTTGCATTATCAGTCAGAAGCAAATTTCTTTCTGTACTGGCTTCTGTGAAATGAAAGCGGATTATATGAAGAATAATTCTATTAGTGCACATCTAGACTTACTCAGGTGATCTATGTTCGGCAAGGATACTATTAACCACGAAGAGAATGTTGTCTTATTGCAGGCAGTTGGTAAATTTAGTGTCTGAAGTACTAATAGGATATCATCTGGTTACTTGTCAATCTCAATATTGAATCTCAGTATATCAATGTTTATATAGTGGCTTAGTAGTGTATATAGTTAGAATATGACTGAAGAACAAGGGATCTTGGTCTTTTTTATAAGGAATAAAGATTATAATCAATTTTGATATACTCTCGCTGCCTACTTTTTGACATCCTTTGAATTTAACTGCACATAAATTCACAGTGTCTGTTACTTGCTATTGCAAAAATGTATTTACATATAGTTTTTCATGATATAGGACACCGTGTGATTGTATATCGGTACCAACAACATGATGGTGGTTTTTATGCTGCCTTTGAAGTTGATAGTATTGAAATTCCTACAAACAGCTTCTCCAACCTACTTCTCACTGCATTCTCTGCCTCTCATCTTCACCTGAAATAGACTCATACAATCACTTTCTTTATTTGTGTCCCATGAAGATAAGGGTGTGGTGTTCTATTTTCAGCTTGTACATTTCCTCGACTTCTGTATACAATGATACTACTTTCTACTGGTACTACAACACACTCTAACTCTTTCTCTAACATAAGGCATAATCAGCCTCTACCACTATTATCGCTATCATTGTATCAAATCTTTGCACATTGGCATCTTGTATTCAACTCGGCCCCTTTCGATGATAACATTGTAGCCAAAACTTTAAAACTATCAACAACTCTCGTTGATGAAGTCAACGCAGATTAATTGATTTCCTTCTATTATCATATCTTATTCTTTTATAAGTCTTTCTCTTCCCTTAGGATAACATTATTTGGAATACTGTTCCCCTACAACACAAACTGATGCAGGGGAGTCTGATGGATGACCACTAGAAGAGAAAGAGATAAACAGGACAGTGATAAAGATGATGTATGTGATTCATGGCTTATATCCAACTTGAAATAAGATTTATGTACTATCAAGAAAAAGGAGAACAGTTGTGGGACAAGTAAGATTATTGAGAAGGATAAAAGAGAAGATAGAATCAAATGACTTAATAGTGTTACTGCTCTATTATTAGACATATAAACTCTATAATTAGGAATGGGCTTGTATTGAAATAGCACTGTAGTTATATAAGGTACGCACACTTATACATCAACGACTGGAGTATTCTCTTGTCAGGGAACTGCATGTAACAGTTTCTATCACAAAGTTAATTGCCTGTGTAACGTCATACTCTTATTAGAAGTATCTATTCAATCTTTATTTACTCTCTTCTTCCTTCATTAACAAGATTATCATGACTACGTGTTCAAGCAATCATTTGATCTTTGCTTTTTGTATGGTTATTTGATGATTATGACAACATATACTGACTATCTTACTCATTTAATATAGATATAAGTACTGACAGATTATTATACAAATGGATTCATGAGAAAGACGAATCAGGTAGAGATAACAATGGTACAATAAATATGTAAGCACATGAGTATTCTACAACGCCACTATACACACTCAACAAATACATTAGGAATACAGCCTGTATAGTGAATAAAGACCTGAAGATACTTGACACGGGGTATTCACATACTATTAAGGACAGCCAATCATTCAAAGATGTTGATAATGTCTCCATATTTTGTATCAACAACATAATAGTCGAGTGCAACCAGGCATTGCATAAGGAAGTCAATGATAGAGATAAAAAAGATTTATTTATTATTGATGTATTTATTGCTTATATTGAGTATGCACTAAATACATTAATAAATAGGGTTGAGCTAGATGAGAATGGAAACAAAGTCCTAGATATAGGAAGTATCATTCACTGGGTATTCACTGTTCCTGATGATTGGAGTGACAAGTACTTTTACACCCTTAAATCACACCTTATGAGCACTAATGTCAGAAGCATCGACAATCTTATTCTCGTCCGTAACTCAGATGCTTTGATTCGACATCTTCAAATAGCACATTATAACCATTCGTTTGTAAATGGTGATTACTGCATTGTTATTTATTTCAGTGCAGACAATAAAGTGGATCTCTATGGTTACGTGATTGGCCCTCCAATCAAGGGACTCAACAATGTTGCTGGTCATACACGAACAGAGTTAGAGTCTATACCAGTTGACTATCAAAGAGATGAATATCTATTGAATACGATATTTAATGGAGATAAAAGTGAACTGGAAGAATACAGTATCACTTTGGAATCATTAACTGAGCTTTGTAAAGATGAGTATTGGGAAGTAAGTACATTGAGCAACAATAGAACAAGTAGAAATAATCTAATTGTGATGGTTGTTATAGGATTATCGCTGGTCATTCTACAAATTGATATCAAATCATAAGAATAAACTCTTGAGAAATGTCAAGGATTCATTCCTATTGGAAAAAGGAGACGTATTAAAATCAGTCACATTTGATACCTTTAAAAATAATATGGAAATGCACACTGATAATTATACAGCAATCACAATCAAAGTAGCTGAGATAAAAGAAAAATACAACAATGTCAGAGCAATTGTTGTCAATGACCCCTACATCATTAATGACCAGATGATTGAACGGCTCATTGATCTTTTACCCTCTAATCTGAAGACAAAACATCATGATTTTAATTTATCAGAGAGTATGATATTCACAACAGGAGCAGTACAGATAGTACAAAGTCAATTGAAGATCGACAATCATTTACCTGAAGTAAGAAATATAGACACATTGGAGGCTATTTCAAAAGGGAATATGATGTATATTGGTGAGTACAGTGATTATAAGAAGTAACAATTATTTATATGCTGTTATTTTGATAGATTTCAATTGGAATCACAGTTCAGTACTCTACATTGATTCAAAGAAGAAAGAGACATTAATTGAGAATATTTCAGATGCAGTAAAAGATTGGTACTGTGTTGTTATATTCTGTCTATACTCAACCATGGCTAATCTATATTGGATGTAGTTATTCACTTGAGGACTGCTTCCAAGTCATCCACCATGAACACCAG
Organism: Pilobolus umbonatus; assembly: GCA_025528865.1. Taxonomy (NCBI): domain Eukaryota; kingdom Fungi; phylum Mucoromycota; class Mucoromycetes; order Mucorales; family Pilobolaceae; genus Pilobolus; species Pilobolus umbonatus. The sequence goes on from JAIXMH010000034.1 coordinate 161,787, forward strand.
TTCCATTTATCTAGTATTACTATCAATGACAAGTGAGTAAGGATGATTTATATATATTTATATCAGCAACTTATACTGTAAACATGAAATTAGATACAAAAAGATGCTGAAGTTGGACAAACAACAGTCAGCACAAAAGTCACCACACTCAAGAAAGAAGAAAAACTCTAATCCTAACAAAGCAGTTAAGCCATTCAATGCAAACTCTGTATCAGAACTATCAATGAAGCTCCAATTACGTGATATTGTTAATGCACATGTAAAAAACAAATCACACCTCTATCGTTATACAATTCATATACCAAAAGATCAACAAAAAGAATTGCTTATAATGTACATTAAATGTGTTCAAGTGCATATAACACAACACTTGCTGTCAAGAGGTGTTCTTACCAAAAATGATTCATTCACCACGTATTTTTCAATAGACCAATCTATACTAAATACATTTCTTATTGACTATGAAAAGGTTAAAACAATCCTCAGTGAATCAAATACAGCACACATTTGGTCGCACTCCATGAAGTTGATTCAGCGAGAACAATTCTCTGCTGTTCGCTGTAAAGATACAATCAAACGTGATGAAAAAGTAAAGGACTACTTGGACTATCCACAGCATATAATGCAAGTACAACTTTATCCATCTTATATTGATCTAACATTAAATGGAGTACTGGCACTCAACAAGGACATCACATTGGCCAATAATGAAACTGTTCTTACATTGAAGAGAAAAAGAATCCCATTCAACATAGTGGATGTAATGAGTGAATTACTATGGGATTACATACAATCAAGAGAAGCATCTCCAATCAGCATATGCCATAAACATACATACTTAGACTATGAAGATGATGTCTCTATGTATATTGATTTCATGAGCCATTTCAACTACTGGCTTACTCACGAGGTAATATTCTACACCGTCTGCTGTTCCTTGTTACTGATTATTTATCTTATTCACAGTATACCGTGATAAATAACCAGGGTAGATCAGAGTGGAATAAAGAGATATCAATGAAGATGAATGCACATTGTGATTGTACTCTTTTGATAACACCGATGGATCTGTTTGACATATGCATTAATCCATCAATTCAACAGATGATGGCTATTGTTTATGGAGCAACCACTAACATGCATATATTTGGAGACACCAGAATACAGCATATTATTCTAATGGGATCAATCATGAAGATCAAATGCAACACAACACACACCAAATCATTACAGTTATTGAGAGAATGTGTTGAAAATGAAAATAAATACTACAATCACATCGCACTACATTGGACTAAAGAACAAGTGTCTGAGATGGTGAATCAAGGGATAAAATCTATCAAAAGAAATCCTTCAGGTGGATTGCTAGAACAGATTATTGGTGGAGAATATGTAGTAAAATTCGATGAAGCAGTCTACCTTGATTTTCAGAAATCCGATATACTTGACACAGACCATTATTCCCTAATAATCGATTACAATACTGTCGTTACAGAAGATATGCGTGAAACTGGATTGCTTTCTTCTTATTATTATGAAGGAGAGAACAATGAATTAAGTAAGACAAAAATCTAGGATATAAGTTACACTGTAAATTAATTCCAATGATTAGATCTATATTATTCATCAAACAATGAAGACAAGGGACTGACTATAAATAACTATAATATAATGAAGATCGATTCCTTTCCTATTACAGCTAAATGGAAAATAGGCTTGAAAGAAGTCATTTTTTGTTTTGGTGCTGGTGCAGAAGGAAATGCAGATATAAAGGGTGCAAAGAGTGACACATTTTATATGAGAGAAAATATGATACTTTCTCCTTATGTGTAAATAAGTTAATAAATACTTTATATCTTGAGATTTATCAAAATTATTCAATTGAAAGACTTTCATTAGAGTGTAGTCAGTGCTTTTAGGGACTGTCTGAGCCCCTCTTATTTCTTAATTGAGTTATAATAAACAACCAATAAATGACTAACTCTTAGGGGCTGTCTAAGCTTCCCATAGACTATATTGCCAAAGCTATTCCTGTGGGCCTGTAGCACACTTTTTCAGTGCTGATTAGTGAATACCATCATCATCCTATTCTAACTACTGCAATATGTGTAGACCATTGTAATATGTATTATAGAAGATACAGAAATACGAACCATTCACTGCTGATTACTACATACTTCTTCGGTGTATAAAATGTTCTGAATTTTAATTCCGCAGAAATACATCCACTGTAATATATAATAAGACATAAGATGAGTAAAGGACTTTAAATAAAAAATAATATAGAAATCTCTAGAGCAGGAAATAAATTGAAGTCGAACTCAGCTATTGAAAAGGGCTTTTTGCCTATGAATTTATTATATTTTCCATTTTAAGATATATCAATATTATTTTAGGCAAAATAAACCTCTAAAGTGTCCAAATAATCTTTAAAAAGTGACCAAATAAATTTCAAGAAAGTGTCTAAATAAATTCAAAAAAGTGACCAGTTAAATTTCCAAAGTGTGATTCAATACTTTGGAAAATCTGACCATTGTTTTCTGGCAATGGAGATACAGTAAATTCACAACAGACTCTATTTTAGTATTCACCACATTTACATCCATTCTTTCCCTTTCCTTTCCCTTTATTCCCTTATTTTCCCAATGAATCAACAGAGTAAAAGAAGCTATTAAGATCACTCACCTTATTGATTAACCACTCCTATTTAGCCTCTACTGTGGAGTATTTCAAGCATAATATATGGGATATTCTTACATGGAAGGATCCCCAGAGATCGGCCATCCTCTTCTTGTTCAGTATGTGCATTCTCTTCTTAACAGGCACATACTCTGTTCTTCAGATGATATGCTCTCTACTCTCTATTGCTATTGGCGTGAATATAGTCTATGTTGGTATCACTCTATTCTCTCAACAGATCATTATTGACTGTCCACCTGTCAATCCTTATCGGTAAATAAAGGTAATTCCATATCCATTTATTCTTCTCATCATCATTCTGTTTTTTAGTCGTATCTTGGATGAGAAGGAAGGGTCAGTGCTGATTGACAGGAATAATGTGGCTTATTATACTGCCATTCTTACGGATATTCTGGAATACTTGATGAGAGCATTAACAAGGATTGTGCTGGTAGATGATATGAAGACAAGTATCAGGGTAAGGGCTTATTTATCATCATGAAGTCATTATTATATTATTATTTTTTGGGTGGGGGGAAACTAAACTCTAAAGAAAAATTAACCTGTAAACAATTAGTGGTTGATACTGTTCTTTACTACTTGGAAACTAGCTGTTTATATCCCTAGTCGTCTCATCATCGGCCTCATCACTGTCTCCGCTTTCATCTTCCCTCGTCTGTATCTTAGTAACAAGGATCTGTTTGATGCACGTAGTCAACAGGGACATGCACTGATCAACACACAACTGGAGAAGATCCACCAGTGTTCAGTTACTCAAATCAATCGGATGAAAGAGATGACTGCATCCTATAGGAGGAAGAAGACATCTTAAACCTCGTTCTTGTGTAGCATTGAATATATATAATATATAATATATAAAATAAAAAGATGGAGACTTTTCCTTTCTTTCTTTAAACAATTTTTTTCCCCTTCATTTTTCAATGTCCTTTTCAGAGGTCATTATAGACAATAGATCCACACTGAGTGCATCTGCTATACCCCAGAGTGATAAGGTGCCTGACTTCACTGAATTCAGACTAGAGGCATTCAATCTGAATTCATCTCCTGATATTTCACCTCCACCACACAGAATACGAGAGGCCAGGCGATCCTTGGTCCTGTACCTGGAACCTATGGAAGGCACACCTATTCAGACATCATTAAAGGCATTTCAGGAACAATCTTTTCTCAAGTTCGGACCCAACCAGGCACACAGCAACACACCCCATATCTCGATTATTGGAAACATCTTGATCGAAAGAGGAGCAGAGTTCAGCACAAAGTGGAAAGTAGTAGACGAATTCATTCAGGTGGTAGATGAAGAGATCAAGAGACACTCATTAATAGCACCCGAGTTCTCTGGATTCGAAGTGGTCGATAAACCGACTCGGTCACTTGTCATGAAGGCGAGGTTGAATTCGGATTATGAGAAGTTGGCAAGGAAGATAGAGCAGCGATTGAAGCCGAGGTGTGCTTCATTGGAAGTAAGGCCCATGGACAGAATCCATCTTGCTTATAATCTCATGAAGACAATACCCAGGCCACTCATTAAGCAGATAAGGGAGTTTGCTGAGTCGACTATAGATATTTATGATTGGGTCAAGACAGGTGGGTCATGGAAGATAGCGTTGTATGAGGTGATGGTCGAAAGCCATGTTATGGGTGGACAGCATCAGATGACAGAACTCAAGTCATGGCCTATCCATTCTCAACCATCGACTGGGTTCACTGCTTCTTTACCTGTATCCATCCGAGTCAAATTGTCCTATTTGGCTTCCTGGTTCAAATCGTCTCCTATAGCATTCACCAAGAAACTGTATTCTCAGCCTAATTCTGCCATGAAGAAGAATGCAGAAGCCATGCGTAAATCAAGAGGATTACTCACTGTATGAACATTATCAGCACTCTTCTCGTTTGTTTAATATAACCATCTTTTTTTTTTTTTATTTAAACATCTGTTGATAATAAGTGACACGTATTCTCCCATTTTCTTAAACTGTTCTTTGCTTAATCCATATGTGTATCTGTATCTCCTTCTACACCACGAATATATAACACATTATTACATCTACATCGAGTTAATAAAAAAGAAGTAGGTGATATGTATTTATCTTTTACCTAATCAGCACTTCACCCACTGTTCCCATAGATTCACCATCCTGGAATTCTTCTGTATTGGCCAACTATAGAATCTGTGAGTATCTCTTTCTCTCTCTTTTATTTATTTTTATTTTACCTGTAAATTCATATAATTATCTACTGAGACAAGATATCCATGATATTCACCACCCCACTTCAATTTGACAGCTACTGGTTTACCTGTAAGATCACTAAGAAAAGGTTTGGGATTGACGGGAACAAACTGATGGCCCATGTGAATAAACACTCTTTCATTTATTATTCTGATTTTACTTACAGCAGACATGATGAGGGATAAAGGAGAAGAAAGAAAGAAGAAAAAGAATTTTTTTATTTTATTTATTTTATTTATTATTATTTATTTTCACTCTACGTCACTAAAACAAGTGATGGAATGCTTCTTCACATCCTTTCTCTTCTAACCACTGTTGAAGCATATTCAGATTATTATGGTTAGAGAACGCACCATGGATATCAAACTTCAGTTCGGTCATGGTATGGAACACTCTTTTTGTATTGAGTTCCAGTGGACTACTGCAGGTATAAGATTCCTTCCACCTGGAAGTCATTTTACGGTGAGCAGCAGGAATATCTGCCCATGAGACTGTCTTGATGTCGTGTACAAACCGGTTGACTTCTTTCTCGGGTCCTTCGAGACACATAGCACCTGGTTTCCCTGGAAACAAGAATCCAGTGACATTGTATTTATGTGCCCAGTCTACAATATGGCCTCTCTGTTCAACAAACATGGTTGAATATCCACTTTTAAAAAAAAAGCATTTAGAAAACCTACTTTCTCTCGAGTGTATATCATGGGAAACCATATCCAGTCCCTCAGAAACACAACAGGTCCTTCGACTTGTTTTGTTTCCTTCTGTTTCTTGTCTATCAAGTACTGATGAGCCAAAGGTTCAGCCAGTGACAGGACCAACTGGATTGTATCCAACACATAGGATGCCCGGTCCATATCGACTGAACTCTTGAGGTGACTGACAAGTGAGTCATGGTCTTCTCTTGTCAGCCAGAGATTATCTGAGTGAGGAAGGAGGAGAGTGTCTGCTGTGTCTACTAACGAGATAGAACAGTGAAACACAACACTCATAGTATCCAAAGGTGCTTTGATGATACACTCCACACAAGGTGAGATGACACGGATGGAGGTTACTTTGTCTTGCGCAGATACAAGGGTTGAATAGAGTGCTTCATCTTCTGGTTGTTTGAATTCGAATTCGTTGTTGTAGTAAATAGATTTCAGTACTTCTATGATATCAATCGCATCAGAGACGGTATCGGTAGTCACAGTGTACATGATCATAAACAAACATGTTGAAGTGTTTGAGATTTTCAGTATTTTTTTCCTCCCTTTTTTGGAATAGGACTGCTTTCTTTTCCATGTTTGTGACACTTGGGGCGTTTCTTTTTCTTTTTCGAGAATCTCATTTCTATCTGCAGGTGGAGAAAAGGAAGAGAAGATGATGTATTGGTCTTCATAAACTCAATGGGATAAACACCAAAGCCAATTCTTTCCCCTCTTAACGACTCTTCTTTTATTTAGGTAGCCGAATGAAAGGGTGCCGGATCCAAACGATTAAATGGGGTGTCTGTAGTTAACCCATAAAAAATAATATAACTTTCTATCTATTTTCTTTTCTCTTCCCCCTCCCCCCTTTTTTTTCACTTCAAGAATGGCGAGTGCTCAAAGTCATCTGGGTAATACTCCTCTGAACTTGGCTAAACTAAGAGAACTATCAAGAAAGGAATTACCAGAGATACTTGATAAAGTAAAAAAAAAAAAAAAGAAAAAAAAGAATAGAGAAGGTTAAACACAAAGTAACTTATTTTCAAAAATCAAAAGGTCCGAGGAAAGAAAGGGTTGGTGTTGGATCCTACTATTACTGGTCCACTTAGTTTGATAGCAGAATTCAACTTGTTAAAAGTAAAACAGAAAAGAAAAATAATCGTTGCTTGGACTGAGCTCGTTGTGTTTAGGATCATGGAGTAGAGAGAATATATCATTTGGAATCCAATATATTAGAGACTGAATGTCCTGGGTTAATCTATATATGCAGGCCAAAGTTAAAATACATGAAGTATATTGCCAGTAAGTGTAATAGGTGAAAAGACAACGTGTTATCAACATGCTTCTGTAGACCATATCAAGCACTTTTCACAGCAGTCCAACAAAGTAGAATGTTGGTTGTTCTTCGTACCTGAACGTACATTGATATGTGAACGTGTGTTGGAAGAAGAAGGCGTGAAAGGAGATATCACCATTGGAGATTATGCGATGGACTGGATACCCTGTGAAGATGACCTGATATCAATGGAGCTTGATCCTTCTACTTGGAAAGAAATCTATCTGGTAAAATAAATAACTGTAAAATATGAAACAAAAATATATTAAAGATAGAGGGTAGGACGGAGATCAAACATCTGTATATTATGCAGCCAAGTCATTAATGAGATTACAATCCATCTATGGTTTGTTTCCTCGTATCTTGGGCAAAGGAGATGCCGCCAAGGTATTTTTTTCTTCTTCTTTTAAGCAAAATAGACACTTCCAGAATAAAGTGTCCAACTCTTTTCTTTCTTTCTTTTTTGGTAGCAATTGGCTGATATGCTATTACGCATGAGGAAAGAAAAGTCCATGATAGATGAAGTATCCAATGTGACATCTGCAAGAACTCCTTCCTTATTGAACACTGTGTCCAATCACATTGATCAGTTTATTATTATTGACAGAAATGTGGATTTGGTGACTCCATTATGTACACAGCTAACGTATGAAGGATTGATTGATGAAACCATTGGAATCAAACACTGTAAGGTAGATCGAGGGAGAATGAGTGTGTTTCTTTTTAACTTTTTTTTATTTTTATTATGATCAGGTTTTGTAGAATTAGATGCTGCATTGGTGAATCCTGATCAATCATCAACAGCATCAAAAGGCTTAGGTGCTCCTCTGGTATCTACTGCCTCAGCTGCCAATATCTCGGCTCTTCCCTTAAAGAAGAAGAAATATGTATTGAATTCATCTGATAAATTATTCAGTCAATTCAGAGATCAGAATTTCTCGGCGGTTCCTGGCATGTTGAATAAGATCGCCAAGCGTATTAATGAAAATTATGAGGTAAAGGATAAAAGGGGGAGGGTCATTTACTATAAATTGTTTCTAACATGAGGAGGAAAAAAAAAAGGAACGTCATCATGCCAAGACTGTTGCGCAAATACGTGATTTTGTGGGTAGATTAGGTGAACTAAGACAAGAGCACCAGTCACTGGCAATACGTAAGTAGAAGGATGAAGATGTTAGACCATATTAACAAGTGATAATAGATACCGGTATTACGGAAGAACTCATGGGATATACTGTAACGGATGAGTTCAATAGGATGTTGGAAGTACAGCAGAGTAAGAAAGAGTAAGTGAAATGATGGAGGACAATCAACTCACATCTTAAACACAGATGTGGTTGCTGGTATTGACGGCAACAAGGATCTTGAATACATTGAGGAAATGATAAATAAGCAGAAACCATTGGTACATGTACTTCGATTGCTCTGCTTAATGTCTTTGTCACAAGGAGGATTGAAACCTAAGCTCTATGATCACTTTGAGAGGGAAATTGTTCAGGTAAAATCTATAAATATAGAGCCAGAAATTCCTCTCCTTATTGCTCTATGTAGACATATGGATATGAACATATTGAAACAATTCACAGACTAGAAAAGTTGGGTCTTTGGCAAACGAGAACAAACGCTGCTTCAAGAAGTAACTTTTCACAATGTAGAAAACTTCTTCGACTTATACTTGATGATGTGAATGAAGCTCATCCCAATGATATTGCCTATGTGTATTCGGGATATGCTCCCTTGAGTATTCGATTGGTACAGAGTGCCATGCAAAAATTGGGACAGAGTTCGATACAGACAACGAATGGAAGTGCCGCCAGTATATTTTCATATATGGGCGGTAATAATGCAAGTTCAGTGAAAGATGATAAAAAGAACAATAGTCTACCTAATGATGGGTGGCGAGGATCCGAGGATATCTTGAGGTTATTACCAGGAAAGGCATTTGATATCAAGCAGACTGTGGAATATGGAGCGGAGACAAATGCAGCTATGGCCAGAGCTAAAAGACATGGTTTGCAGCATGGTAAAACTACCATCATCTTCTTCTTGGGAGGATGTACTCATGCTGAAGTCTCTGCTGTCCGATTCCTTGCCCAACATGATGAAGGTAAGATAACAAAATTGATTTCAATGTGTGTTTGTTTAACTCTCTATTGGCAGGTCGAGATTACCTTGTGGCCACCACCCAAATGATAAATGGTAACACATTTCTATCACCCATAATACAGAATAGAAATGATATTAAATGATAAAACTAATCTTTGGGCGAAATCATAAACTGGGGACACTATATTAATAAAAGATGAAATACTCTGGGTATTCATTGTCGTTACCATAGCTACCACTATTTACTGTTACTCAGTTACTACACTGTTACTTAGCAACTATAATGTATGATTGTCAAATGGACGCACAACCTTGAACTATTTCTGGTCAATTACATCTTTCCGTAACAATTGCGTGTTTCAATGACTTTCTGATACATTCACACCCTGATTTTTTTTTATTATGGAAATCCAACAAATATTTTCACTAGATTGGGGAAGACTTTACACTCTTTTCACGTGGATAGGGTCAATAAATAAATAAAACCCATTTCAATTAATAAACCCCCTCTTTTTTTCCTTCTTTATTCCTCATTATATTAAAATAAGAACTAAAAATCATCCTATAAAACAGTTATATGGCACCACTTGTCTTGAAAGTTAAAGGTAATAAGACCTTTTCACCCTTTACTAGCCTTACCTCTGAAGATGATCTCAGTAAGACATGGAGAATATGCACCAAAGTAAAAGACTCGTTAGAGAACGGATCCAGACTCGAAAACTTATCTTGGAGACTATGGTTTCGACAGCAGTTACTGAAAGAGGAGGGTACATTTAAAAAACTACCTTTGTGCACAGCCAGAAAACTCAGCCATGATTTGGAGATGAGTCCAGCCAATCAGGGGTCTATGGACATAGTGCCCAACATACCAGTTTCTACTTCATTCACTCTTCCCCAGTTCACATCAGACCAGACCAATCATGATATCATCCAATTAGACAACACCGTGTTTGATCCTAGTCTAGATTGTAATATGATGGATGACACGAATGATTGGACATTATTCTATACACCCACCTATTACAATGATATGAACATGGATACTGCATTGGTCAGTAACCAAATCTATAACAATTACAATGAAGCAGAAGCTGTGTATGTCTCAGGGACATCCATACCACCTCTCCCCACTGTGACTCTGCGGAATAAACTATTGGAGAATATGCAACACCAACACGTCCATTTTAATCAAACGCCCACCATGTCTGCATCCACAAGTGCATCCACTGTTGCCAGTAATACTTCATTCTCGACTGTCATTAAAGAAGAGCCTTCATTGTAAGTGCCTCCAAAAGGTAATTGCTTATCTCCCATCTCATTATTTTTTCTTCTCTATAGACTTAGTATTCCACAACGTAAATTCTCTCTTTCTGCACCCAACTCACCACCTCCTCTTTATCATAACAATTTCAATACCAGTGTATCAATGCAACCCTTTTCTATGACACCGAATGTCTATAGTCATTGTAAGCCCATCTGTACTAACTGTGATGCTACCACGACACCTCTTTGGAGAAGATCAGCTAATGATGAATTGTTATGTAACGCATGTGGTCTCTAGTAAATATCTATTAACAATGAAATCCCCCCAACAAATAACTCAATCCTTTTTTCATTACCTCTAGTCAAAAACTGCATAATGCACCTCGTCCGAAAACATTGAAACCTCACACAACCCGTAAAGACAGTAATGAAGATGAGATACCCCGACTGATGTGTTCCAATTGCTCCACGAGTAACACTCCTCTCTGGAGAAAAGACGACGAGGGAGCTCCTCTCTGTAATGCATGTGGGTTATAGTAAGTCCTTTCCCCATCCTGTTCATGCTCTTTCCTATTTCTAAACACACATTTTTTTTCTAGTCTCAAACTCCATCACCAGAAAAGACCGTTGTCGATGAAGACAGATGTCATCAAGAAAAGACAAAGATACGAGAGTACCAATACGGTGGATGATGGAAGAAAGCATGGCAAGAAGGTCAAAGGAGACCAATCACCTGCCACACCGGATGATATGGCATCACCCGCCCTCGCTTACAACTATGGCTTTACTTATCCTGTATTCCAACACCCATTGATGGAAGAAGAGAACTTTCCAACGACCATGACACAGTATTATCTAACAAACCAATAAGTCTTTTTTTGGCTGTTCTGTATATATAACCATTTTTTTTGCATCCTCTTATTACTTTTTTTTTTCTGGCTATTGAATATAACTTCTGTTTCAACTCAATAACATGTTTATATGTTTGTTATTTACTTGTTTCTTTGTCTTAAGAGAGGTATAGTATCATCATCTAATAATACATCATCCAATAAATATTCCTTTCTTTTCAGCAGTAGAGAAAGTGGTGCGATTCTTTGTGAGGCCAGTTCGAGTTCGATGATCTTCTTGAACTTCTTGAAGGATGCTTCGAAATCCATGACAGTCAGTGTGGGTTCATGGGTTATCCAGAAATCATTGAATCTATAGAACAAATAACCTGAACTGGGATGAGTCCCTTTTTGTTTTGTTCTGAGATCACTCACTTACAGTAGAACTCTTGATAGGTGGTCATGTCAGTTCCATGTTCGTAGAGATACATCTGAAGTTTCTTTGTCTTGAGTAAGGTGACTGAGAATTGGGTGATGTTGATACCGACAATAGCATAGGGGTACCAGGCAACAGGATGGGATGCGTGTTGGAGATTAGACTGCACTATATCAGGATGTGTTTCAGCATAATATAAGAGATCATCCAATCCTTGCACACCCATGCCACGGAAATCAGTAGCAGGATTTGTGCCTTGAAATCCAATCTAGTGTGTGGTGAGTATTTTCTGTGAATAAAAATCTTCTTTACATACTTCTGTCCATTGATCACTTCGTCTTGCTTCTAAGGGTACATTGGGTTTCATTTGATGCCATAACTTTTTAAAAAAAAAGGAATTAAAGAATTGGAAAAATGAAGCCCTATGAACTTACTTTGATCAGTTTCTGCTCGTGGGTAGGATTCTCGGTATCATATGGAGTAGACGCTTGTTCTGTTACCTCTTGGATCAGCTGATAAGACGCTGATATGGACATAAGGCTGTTTCTTAACACTTGAATGGCAGATACACGTTCAGGTACTGGAAATCGTTTCTTGATAGTAATAGACTCCACCAATGGATTGATATCTGCAGGACCACGTTGAAGTTCAGCACTTTCGAATGTCAACTGGTTTGAATACAGTATTGATTTCTCTAACTAGGGGTTAGAGGGTATCATTGTACATACAGGTGGAGCATTTACCTATTCTATAGACAATCGTGTGATCTACTCTCGGTTCAGGGGTACTGCATAAACGGTAGATTTCGGTTGTTTCTGTGACATAATGAATAACATATTTGATAGCTTTATAGACAGAAAGTAAAGGGGAGTAATAGTATACTCTATTGAGTATAAACAAAAGAAACCACTTCATGGGTGAGAAAAAAAAGAGAGAGAGAGAGTGAGTGAGAGATAAAAAGAGAGAATATCAAGGTAGGGAAAGAAGTGAATCACGTGATGCTCGCCCATGACAACTGAAAACTCTTCCTATTTTTTTTTCTACTTACTTCTTCTTTTCATGGTAAAATCAAGAGAAAATACATATAATCTAGATGCATGGATCAAGAATACCAGACCCAAGATACATAAAGAAAAGAGTGATCTGGAATATGCTCTTGAGATAAGTAAGAGAGAGCATATAGAGGAGCAAAAACGACTGTTTTCATTACTGTCTTCACAGAGACATGAGGAATACCAGCCAACAACGAGCCGTTATTTGCAAGTGTCAGACGATGAAGACGATTTTTTCCAGACTGTGTCTAATAGAGTACAGCCAAAGAAACCAGTGAAGAAAGAGAAGAACGATGTTCTGTTAGATATCAGTGATATGTCAGATTGGATTGATAGAAAAGGGAAGAAGAAGGCGGTGAAGGAAGAGAAGAGTGATGTGGTATTTAATGTGGAAGATATGGGCGAGTGGATGAATAAGGACAGTGGAGAACAACAGGCAGAGAACAATAATAAGAGGAATGTATTAAGGAAGAGGGGAACCAAGAAGAGTACTCCTATCAAGAAGAATACTCCCATGAAGAAGAAAACCCCCACCAAGAAGATGACATCCACCAAGACCAAGAAGAACATACCCGTTGAAATGAAGCAGGAAGATGTGTTAATGGAGATACCAGATATCAATGCATGGATTGATGGTGATACCTATCCTGCCACTGAAGATAGAGCTGGTGATGATTGGCTGATACCTAAAGAAGAAGAGAGTGCGTACATAGATATACCTGATATGAACGAATGGATTGGTAATAACGAGGATGAGGATGTTACATTGGTAAATACCCATAAGGCAGATGTAAAGTGAAAAGGAGAGGGGTTTTTAGTGACACAAGGTCCTGCGTGATATTAATTTATCCCATTTTAGAGTTTAATCAATCAACCTGTCTTTCATGAATTCATTTCTCGGGATAAGACTGATGACTATCAGTCTGTTTCAGGCGATTCAGATTGCAGTGTGATTGACCTATGTGATGAAGATGGATATCTGTCACCATTGGAAGGATTCACAACTATAGCAGATCAGCCGAGAGTAGATAATCCATACTTTGAGCAATTGAGGCATCATTCGCCATCCACAGCTAAACCATCTCCCAAGAAAAAGAAGGAGGGCAGTAAGAAATCATCGAGCCGAGGCAAGTTTCCCGGGAGATGGAAGAGGCGTAAATCGAGAAAGACATAAATAGTTTATTGTACTCTGATCAGATAGGACCAATTGAATCAATGTGAGTGTATACGTGTATTATGCATACGTGCGAGTGTGAATGAGTGTGAGTGAGGGTGTATATATAGAAATTATATATATTCATATATATATGTATGTCTATAGATATGTGTGTGTGTGTGTGTGTGTGTGTGTGTGTGTGTGTGTGTGTGAAATAATAAAGTTATCTTACCACTGAATATGCATATATACACTTTCATTCTTTTCCCGAGAAAAGAGTGTGATAGGAATTCCTTCATTCTCGGTCGATATGTGCTGAGAAAAGCGAAAGTATAAAATAAGGGGTGGGGGGACAGATTTGTTATTGATATAAGTTATTTATATAATGTTTATGTATTGTTTATAAATGTGATATGTTATATAAATGGATATATTAATCATTTAATATTCTTATTACTAAATAACTTCAAAAGAATGAATAGCACCCAGAGATTGTCTTGGTTTATATGACGTGGATTTCACTCATGACACTTTTGTCCTTTCAAATTGACACATATCACTCAAATATCTTATTGTGAATCATTCTCGGCAATCAATCATCTCACATCAGAGACACAAGCATATGTGTTTGGGAATCACTCCCCCTTTTTTCCTCCCCCAACATTCCACCCACCAATATGTTCTATTGACAGGGTTAAAGAGTGTGGATATCAGTGTGATCTGTCCAAAATAAATCTGTATGGAAATAATATGTATCATCAGTACTCTTACTGTTTCCCCCGAGGATATTTATCGATTGAACGATACACCAAGTATCGATTTAATAAAATATTTGTACATGTATGATCACTTCTATTTAAAATGCCTTTTGTATCACAATGTTAACTTTTATTCTATTTTAGAAGGGTAACTATAATATCGATCTGTGTGTATGTGTATAAGAGTGAATATATATATATATATATATATATTTATATATGTATTTATGTATATATATAAATATGAATGAGCTCTTTACATACTATTTTACCATGTACTCTATCATGCAAAATGGCATAGAATATATTCTACATCCTATCCCTCGAAGTATAAGCCATTCATCCCATCTAGATGCCATAAATGCCACTGTTATGTTCCCTGTTGAGTGAGTGTCATTGACATTAGATTGACCTGGTTTTTGTTCTTAAAAAAGTGATACTAAATAGACGATCGACGGAATAAACAGTACCATTCTCCAATAGCGCATAAATTAATTTGCTCAGTTAACTCAGTTCTGCCTGTTCATCCTCTGTCATTGTCTTACACACAGAGAGATACACTCTTCTACACTTCTCAATTGAACTCATACTACCTATGAAAGGGCTGTTTTCTCAGTGTCAAACTAGCCCCTTTCTTTTCTCACTGTATCACTTCCCTTTCCCCAGCCTAATTCATAGGGAATTAGGCATAGAATCCTCAACCCCTTTCATATATTATCCCTTTATTTCCATATATAAACAGAATAAATAAAAAAAATAAAATAAAGAGGGAAAAAAAAAGATATATAAAGCTAAAGTATATATAAAATCGCTTGTCTTCCCCCTTCTGTTCTTTATTTCTTATCCTTCCCCTTCCAGCCATTTTCATATATCTCTTTTCAGCCAATTCAAGCAATCATGAACAACAAGAAGGAGATCTCTATCCATGATTCAATTCAATACCTTCCATTCACATCAAGTCATATTGACCACAATATTAAGAAAGATCACTACTCCACTTCACTTGATCCTCGAGGATATATTCCAGGTAAACTATCTTCATAAATCCATTTATCGCGTCATCCATCAATACTGACACACACCCATCACATTAGTATATGAATACACTATCCATAACACACCTATTATGTGGGACCGAGAAACAGGTATGTTATTAGACATCATTCTGATTGTATTACGAGTGTTTCTTATGCATATATTTTATGATAGGCTATGTCCATTTCACAGGTATCTGGAAAGCACTGGGCAATTCCAAGTCTGATATTGTGAAGATGGTAGACTCCAACCCTAACCTCGGTACTAAAAAGATAAGAGGTGGATTTCTTCGTATTCAAGGCACTTGGTATGTTTATTCTTAACCTTAAAATTTTGTTCTATTATATAATCCCCCTTTCTCTTTTTTTTTTTCAATAACATTCACACACTTTTTTCAATGTGTATAGGATTCCATTTGAATATGCACATGTCTTGTGTAAGCGTACTGCCTGGAGTATCAAGCAGGAACTTGTCCCTATCTTTGGACCCAGTTTCCCAGATGAAGTACTCTCTCCTGATCATAAAGACTATGGTTGCCTATTGATCAATCCCAGCCATTTATCTTCCCAGAAGAGCACACAGCAGAAAGGGTCGCGGGGAAATATCAAGAATACCAATACCCATAAGAAATCCACAAAGAAAGTGTCATCCAAGCTAAAGAAGGAATCAGCTAGCAGACATACCCCATACAGCAAGAAATCCACCAAGAGAGGCGTAAAATCAAAACCCGCCATGATCAAAGAAGAGAATGAGGTCGCCTCCAGTATGTCAGTCAAGAGACTACTGAACCAGCAACAGGAAGATTATTTTATGTCAGAAGATGATTATCTGTCACAGATATCGTCCTCCATCCATTCTCCATATACCACACCATCACCCAAATTTCGTGTTGTCCAAACTTTCCCTCCTGAAAATTGGCCTAATGCAGGTATGTTATTACCGCCCATTTATAACAACAGCAGTAGTCCCACATCTACTGTGGTCCAATCTCCTTGGGTTTCACCCTTATCACCTGCCACACCCATTGCTCAGGACATCATTGACACGATCAGTGCAACCATCCTATTACAGAGACTATCCCAGGATGACGGTAAACGCCCTTTTCGGCCACTCGAATCATCCAATATCCCAAGTAAAGTGATTGTAGGCCATCAAGAGTTCAGTATCTGCTGGGAATGAACCTATTTATTATTATTTTTTACATTTCCCTATTGGAATGGTTTGTAATTAAACATTTGTATTGTAATATATAGCCCTCTTAAAGTATCATTAATAATCGTATGAAAACAATAGAATAATAACTTCTTTTTTTATAAATAAAAGTGTATTAATACATATATATAGATGCTGTATTACTGTTTAGGTGTATTTGATGCCATATGGGATTTTGTTACTTTAGTGACCCATTTGTTTATGAGTTTCATCGACCATCCCATAGCCCATCGTCTAACCTCAGAACACCCTATTGGTGACGCAACTCGAGAATGGATCTCCGCCAGAGAATCCAGCCAATTTCTTATTCTTTTATTTATTTTTTATAAATTTTCTCCCTTCTTTATTAAGTGGATGATAGCATGTCAGAAGAAACAGATAGAATAAATGAGCAGAAACCCCAATTCCAGCCCAATCAACACCTGGCTCATGCTAATCTCAACTTCTCTATCAACGATATACTGAATTCTGATCATGATGTCAATGATTCCTCTCTTCAGTCTATAGTACAGACACTCAGTAACAGTAACGACGACATCACTCCTTCCTATGCTCATTTACCTGCTGAATTACAAGATCTGTTCAATGTGAATGAGACTGAGGATTTGTTATCTTCACAGGGAGATGCAGCCGACGCGTCCATACATGATATGGCCTCGATTTGGGGCAGACCTGATTTGTATCCACAACAACCTTTTATGTTATCGTCCTCACTGTCTACTTCGAATCTGTCTTCGAACAACTCGACTTCTCAGCTCAGTCTTCCTATACAACAACAACTACCGCAGACTTCTCAGCAGATACCATTGACTCCCTTGCAGTCTGCTCCTAGTCCACTTCCTACTACACCACCACAACCCATATCACAGAGTAAAGGACGAAGAGAAATAAGTAATGGGTCTGCGTAATACTCACTTTTCTTCTTTCCATAGACACACCTACTACTCTATTAGATAACATTACAGCGCAATTACCGCCTGAACGACGAGAGAAGTTTATTGAGTTATTCAAGAGGCTACAGGTACACACACACATGGACTTCAACAAGATATTTTTTTTTTACTTATTCCTTATGATTTAGACTAATTCAGTAACTGCAGATCAGTTCTTATCCCAGGCCAAGACACTGTTGGGACAACAACAGTATCAACAACTAGAAGATCTCAAGAATAAATCTCCTCAGGAAAAACTAGAGGAAAGAAAAAAGGCAGTGTCAGGGTCACAATTGAGAGAAGAGGATACCCAGAGATCGATGCCTGGAATTATGTAAATCGAGTGAATGAAAAAGGGTGAAGGATGGTATTGACATGATTCTATTTATTAGAACACCTCAGCTGAAGAGAGTAAAGACAGAGAATATACCTGGGAATGTACGTCAACCGATTCCACCTCCAATGTTACATCATCCATCCCAGATGCACTTGCAACAGCAACAACATATGCAGCATATGCAGATGCAACAACAGCAATTTCAGCATCAGCATTTACAACAACAACAGCAGCATATGCAACAGCATGAATTACAACAGAATCTACAGCAACATTTGCAACAACAGCAACACTTACAACAACAGCAACACCAGCAACAATCACATCAGCAGCAGCAACAATCACATCAACAGCAACAGCAACCACATCAACAGCAGCCACATCAGCAGCAGCAACAACCACATCAACAGCAGCAACAATCACATCAACAGCAACAGCAACCACATCAACAGCAGCCACATCAACAGCAGCCACATCAACAACAACAGCCACAACAGCAACCGTCACCGCAACAGCAACAACAGCAACATCATCAGATACAAATACAACAACCACAACTTCAACTACAACAGTCCCATCCCCCATTACCACAACTGCCACAATCATTATCAGACTTATCATCACCCCAAACTGTATTCAAAGTACCTGCAGTACCAGGTACTCCCAGTCTACAAGTTCCCAACCGATCCACTCCACAAATAACAAAGTAAGAGAACTCACTTTGGATCCAATCAACCAATGACTAACCTTCATCTTAGTAAAACCACCCCTAATACACCTGCTACTACAGGGGGGGACAGAATTGACTATGACACATTGACAGATGTCATGGGGTATGCAGGAGTAGATTTGAAGGAGGAAGCAGAACACTTCTTGAAGGATGGAGATGGAGCAAGTGGCATACTTCCTGATGGTATTGATAGATCAAAATCACAGGATTTCATGAATGTAGATATGTTAAAAGATAGAATCATGAAATACGGTAAAAGGAAAAAAGAAAAGGGTATATGTACATCCTCCTAATACCTTCGGTTTAGCCAAGACTGTAGATATTCAACACATAGATAATGATTTTGTCAATTACTTGGCCCTGGCAGTACAAGATCGTATAAGAACAGTGACTGAATCCATGGTCACAGCATCCAAGTTACGTACATACAATCCATTTAAGGAACCACCCAAGAACGAAGATGGGAGTCCCTTGTATAAGATACAAGTGAAGCAGAACGTCAAATCGCAGTTAGAGGCCATTGAGAGAGTATCAAGAGGTACACAGATGGATGAAGAAGAAAAAGAAGAGAAAGAAGGTTGGTATTGTAAATACTCAAGAAGACCCTTGTCTATACCCCAAACAGACAGAAAGGTGACAGTACAAGATGCGATATTTGTGATGGAAAGAGATTTTCAAGGAGGGAGAGGGACTAATCAGAAAACATTATTGAAGGCATACAATGAATGGTTGTCTTGAGTATTAGAAAGTAATAAAAATAAGCATTCTTTACTTCTATCAAGGTAGTTTTTTTTTTTTCTTTTATCACTTTTAATATAAGATTTAGGTATTCATTCTCAAACAAGTATAGCCTTCAATATGCCATACTATTCAAGTGGAACGAATAGACCCATTGTTCTTCACTACTTTTCCCGAAGGGCACAATCCATTGATTTATAAGAAAGACCACAGGATAGAAGAAGTGTTCTAAAGAAAGAAAAAAACAAGTTAAGTGGATGAGAGCAGTATTTATATTCACGCACTAAGCCACTCCCTGTTAAGCAGTCTAAGGATTCAAATGTCACAGATTGAAGACCAATCATATTCATTATTGTAATTTTTTTTTTTGGGAAGAGAGAGAAAAAAAAAAAATTGGGAGTCAGCCAATTGAAAATAAGGAAAATTCGCTCAGGGGCAAGAACGATGAGGAAAATCCAGTGCGCCAGATAGGAATGCTTCCATCGTCGACGCTGTAATGGATTCTGTTGTTGATGAAGAACAGTTTCCCATTAAAAGTTGAACAATCATACCTAATGCTCAAAACAGAGTAAGAAAGGAGTAGAGGAATGGGAGGAATGGCATTGTTATAAGAGAAAATTCAATGAAACGACATTATTCACGCCATTTTAAACTAAAAGAAATGGGCGAGGTTTTCCATGGTGCTTTTTGAGATTTGTTAGAGTGTGGATGCTGCTGCTTAGGATTCTTGTTCGCACTATTGTTACTTGGACATGATAATACAAAATAAGAAATATGATTGCTTTATCTTCTTTTATTTAATGATAATAAAATAGTTAATTTGATCTATATTATATATACTTGATCTGTAAAGAAGCGAGGTCAAAAAAACAGGGAAGGAAGGGTGGGGAAATCATATTTCTTCTTATGTATTATCATGTCCAAGTAACAATTTAAGTGTCGAAATACATTCTAACACAATTGATCGAGACACTCAAATACAAAATAAGAAATATGATTGCTAATCCAGAGTACCAATAAGGTGCTTAAACATCAGAAGCCCACAGCGTCAAAGAACACTTCTTGATCCTCAGAAGTAGATTCAGAAGCAGATGGGAGTAAAGTATTAGTGAAATCGAACGTACTAAGATGTTCACGACGATAAGGATGTTCAAAGGTAGTGGAGGCAGCCCAATTACCCATGGTGATTATGTCTTCCTTAGGTATACCCAGTTGAAGAGCCAAAGAGGAAGCGATAGACCTTAAGGAGACACGAGATTCAGTGGTAGACAGTCGAAGTAATTTAGATATCCATTTTTGAATTGTACGAACACATAACGGTTTATCTGGTTGTATTGAGTTGACAAACAAGGTGGATGCCAAACACGAAGGACGATGTTCCTGAAAAACAAGAAAAGTGGCAACTGGGCAAAGACGAGGGTCGGAATGTGCCTTGACAGTAAAGGATTTAATAATGCGTCTACGACTACATTTTCCTTTTGGAGCTTGAACATCAAACGAGAAGAGTATTATTTTCCGATACCTTAACCGAAGAGTAAGGGATGCGATGTAAATCTGATGGTCGCAGAAAACATGTAACGCCCAGAAGAAAAACCAATTTACTTTGTAGGGTTGCCAAAGATAGGGAAGCCGATTGAGCAGATATCAAATAGTCAAAAGTAGGTTGCAAACTAATAGTTGGTCTATGGAACCTAATCGGAGGTGCTTCGTTAAGCATGGTTGTGATTAAATTATTAACATCTTCATTGGCTCGTAGTATAGCAGGATCTGAATGAAGACGAGTAACAGCAGAACGGAAAAGTTGAATAGTAGAAATAGCATAAGAGTGTGTCGTATGCATATCACTAGAGAAATTGATCAAGTCGATGGGTGTGAACTTAGTAAGAGAAACCTTGTTAGTATTAGTTCATCTGATAAACAAAAGTTGACCTTTTCGATAAGAACGGTTTGTAGAATTGTCTTGTAGTTGTCGATTCAACAGGATAGCTTTGGAGTTTTCGTTTAAATTTGTGCTTGCAAATTTTGAACGGATAAGCTCCACACGGCAAGGTTCCAAGTTGCATTGTTCATGGGCCACATGGCTGTTGGTGTGGGTAGGTGAATGGTTGTTGGTGGCAGTATGAGTGGTTGGCTGTTGCTGAGAGACCGTATGGTTGGGAACCAAATCGCACTCGGCCACCAAGGGGTGATCGTTGTTGCTCGTGACACTTTCTCGTGTATGAGTTTCTGTAGGCAGCGGTTGATCAAGTTCCAAGGCGGGTTGAGATATGGAAAATGAAACTGGGACCACGGAATGGTGAATGCGTTGGTAGGTAGGCTGCCCGGATCTGGAAGCCATGATACGTACTTTGGTAGCTGATTCATGTTCCTGTCTGCAAAAAGATCGACGTCGTCTTGCCCGAAGAGCTGTTGTATATCTTGGAATACATGGTGATGAAGCATCCAGTTATTCTTCTGGTATGGTCTGCGTGATTCGTAATCCGCTGTCAAGTTCAGTGATCCTTGGATGTGGTTTGATTGGATCGTAATTCCTCTCTGTAGACACCATTTCCAAAGAGTCGTAGCCAATTCCATCAGTGACAGTGAGCGGGTACCACCTTGTTTGTTTATATAGCTCATTGATGTGGTATTGTCCGTTCGTATCAGAATTCGCATGTGGTGGAGATTCGGGAAAGTCTTGAGAGCCAAGAAAGCTACCTTCAGTTCGCGCCAGTTGATTGACATCACTGCTTCCTCGTAGGTCCAATGTCCATAAGCTGTCAGTTGTTGTTGGTTCGGAAGTTGTAAACTGCAACCCATCCACTGTTGCTGGCGTCGACATATATCACTTGTTGAGGCGTCTGTGGTAATATGCTTTTTCCATTCCAGTGATGAAGGTTGTTCTTCCACCATTTCAGCTCGTTGATACATTCGAAAGGTAATGATTGGGGCTTGTCCCAATCTGATGAGAACTTCACTGTTTGATTCTTCATTCGAAGTAGGTATTGTGTGTAGAGGCGAGCAGGTATAAGAGCAAATGTAGCTGCCTGTATCCTCATCGTCAAGCTGTGAATTTTTCGGGGTGATTGTAAAGGGTTTTTGAGGACCTGTTGAATACTGCGGCGAATATCGCGTAAATTCTTCCCGGGTAACTGGGCTGTCATCGTAGTTGTATCCAATAAGAAGCCTAGATGCTCTATTTGTTGAGAAGGTGTTAGGTGTGATTTCTTGTGATTGACGATCCAACCTAGAGATTCTAGTTTCTGAAGGACTAATGAAGTGTGATGACGAGCCTGAGAATAACTGTTTGCGATAATGATCCAATCGTCCAAGCACTTATTCGAATTTGAAGTGTTTGTGCTTATTCCAAGATTGGACGAGGAAGTTTGGTGAACAGCCATGGTACCAGAGACAGGCCAGACGGCGTTGTACAAAACTGGTAGGTTTGTCCTTGCCAATGCATTCGTAAATATGGACGTGATTCTGGGTGGACTGGAATATGTAGAAAGGCATCTGAAAGATCTATTGAGGTTAGAAAGTTTTTTCTCTTGATTAGTTTGGATACCTCGGTGAGATTGAAGACTGGTCGAGAGCCTCCATTTTTTTTGGGATAACGAACATGTTGCTGAAAATCCTGGTGAAATCGGTTGATGAACTGGTTCGATCGCTCCTTTTTTCAGCAACAGGCTGATTTCCTGAGAGAGTAGCTGTAGCTGTTGTTGGTTGTACGGGATAATTGGTGTAGGATTGATTCGAAGTGGAGGTGGTGATATGAAAGAAATTTGGTATCCCTTTTATGACTTGTAGAAGCCAATCATCGACGGAAAGCGTTGTCCACTGGGAATAGAACTGCCTGAGACGACCCCCGACGATTAAAATAGAATTTATTGTTGTGAGTTGTTGTGAAAAGGATTGGTGTTGCTCCTTTGTTTGCTGTAGTTCTTGTTGTTGCTGTTGTTGAGATTGGGTTGTTTGTTGTGCCACATGGAGTTGTTGTTGTTGTTGTGGGTGTTGGTGTAATCGCCCTGCTGAGAGGACGGACCTGATCGAAAAACTGCTGCTGTCGAGATGGGTGTTGGCTTGTGGACTGGTTGAATGGTCTTCGTTTATTACGAAATGAGCTGGCATTGTGAACTGCTTGGGAAGTGGTAGTCTGTTGGATAAGAGCAGCTTGAAATTCCGCGGGAGACATAGTAAAATTAGTTGCCTCTTTAGAAGCTGGAGATGAAAAGTTAGGATTCACAGATTGAAAGGCAATGTTTGTCCGCATATCGTTTATCTGTGCAGATACATCGAGGAGAAGTTGACGACAGTCTCGAAGCATATAGAGGTAACGTTGAACATTCTCGTTATCTACATCCTTGCTAATTTCAAGACCTAGAACATCAAGAGGACGAAAAACACCAGACAATAGATATTATAAACGCTTTAAAGACATATCCTCTTTGGATTGAGACCTGTTCATTCTTTTGGAGGCAAGAGGAATAGTATCAGGAGGTTGATATTGGACACCTTCAATATTGGGGTACTTCTCGATCATTTTTCGACGTTCATCCTCCGACATCACTGTGGAAGGAAAGAGAGAAGTATCTAACGAAAGCACTTCGTTTAGGAAAGGTGAGGAACACCAGGAATAAGAAGGCCTAATACCGAGTGAATGCAGTACAGAGTTGTTCTCCCCCATATCCATCGTGTGCTCGGGGGATGAGTTTGGCTCTGCTGAGGGTTGAGCCTGTTGTTGTGTAGCTAGTTGTTCAAGATGAAATAAACGTTGTTGCATAGAGTTTGAAGGATTGGATTCCATAATTGCGGTGCTGACCGAGCGAAAAAGAAGATCAAGTATATATAATATAGACCAAATTAACTATTAATTTTCGCTGACTTTAAATAAAAGAAGATAAAGCAATCATATTTCTTATTTTGTATTTGAGTGTCTCAATCAATTTTGTTAGAATTTATTTCGACACTTAAATGCCTTTTAAATGACGTTCATTTATTCATTTCATAGGATCGGAAACAAGACACTTCTGACTCTGTTGATACTGTGAACTTGCTGCTTGCCGTCCTGTTCATCTTGCAACATGCTCAAGACTGTCTTTTGTTCTTCAAGATTGATCTTGAGGTACGCAAGCAGTTCAACCATGGCAAGCCATTTATATCGCTGGTCTTGGCTCCTGGGAACAACCGCCTTCCGAGATTCTTTGTACACAAACTTAAGGTCATCATCAATATACACCTCCGACAAGATCAACGTCGTTCGAACAGTCTGTATACCAAATGCCTTGAGTCTTTTGAAAGTCACAATGCTAGATTTATCATGTGCTAGTGCGTCCGCCTTGAGGATACAGATTAGACTGTGAATAATTTTTAGAGTATCATCGGCTGCATGCATATCATTATCCACTTCGGATCCTCCCGATATCTCGGCCACTAATCTTTCATTGCCCTTGAAATCGTACCCTAGTCCGTCAGCAAATCGTAGCTGTACTGGATTCGCTCTGAAAGTTGCCATGATACGCGATTGTTGTTTCAGTTGAACTTCACCCCAGTTAAATACTAGTAGATCTGTCTGTTTTCCAAACGCTTTGAAGATGGGTGCAACGTGGTCAACCAGAAAAGTACGCTCACTAATATCAGATCCCGGAGCTGTTCTTGTGCCTGAACAGATATTGGAAAAATCGGTCAAGACAAAGCGAAACGTTTGACAAAGCTGATGATCTTGCACAGAATCTGTGTCACATTTGTAGCTCCATAGCCAAGCTGGCAGGGTTTCTAATGACTGTTCCAAGACATGATGGATCAAGGAGTGCGCACATGAGAATTGCTTGAGTGTCACGAAATCTGCTTCATCATCCTCCACCTTGCGTATTTCTAGCTGATCATGGGTTGAGAGTGTTGGATTGTAAGATGTATAAACGATCACAATTTGAGATAAGCTCATGATGGTATCCAGAGACAAGCGGCTGCGTTCAATATCATAGGCGTTGTGTCTTGCAGATGGAAAACTAATAATCATTTTTTTATTGTTGGGTATATCCACTAGAACTTCCGAATCACGTTCATTTTGTCTCTTCAGGCCAGTCGAATTTGACTCAATGACTTGGTCATCAGCATCTTTGGAGGAAGGATCTGGTGGCAAATGGGATGCTATATGTTGTTTTAAATCTTCCAAGCTGACATAGTGACTGAAGCAAGAAACGCATGCCAAGCGGATATTCAGGTCAGGGTGTCTTTTGTTGTTGATTTGCTGAACGTAAACAAATTCTTCGGTATCGATGGGACGTCGACCAAGAGGTCGTGCGTGCAGTTGCAGACTATGTTTTTGTAGAAGATGTGCTCGCAGTATTGTTGCCTGGGAGTAAGAATTCTCACACAAATGACATTGGTTAATCAGAGAAACCAGAATGGGCATGGCACCAATTTCAGGAAATACTTGGTACCTTCAAGTCCCTATTTATGTGGTGTAGAGTTGGTCGGTGTGACCGTTTTACACTTTGTGCAGCTCATACTGTATATACCAACTCAGGTTGAACTGTTAGTGTTGTTGTATTGTTCTCTTCTATCCCTCCTTCTCAATGTATTCTCTCTTCAGCATATGTTGGACTTCTTCGGAAGATTACAATAACATATTTTGATAACAGGTTCTAACAGATCACCCCGTCATAGTAGTCCAGGTACAGATGGCATGCCTTATGGAATCTTATCTCTGCTTCTCCTTCATGCTGCTACTGCTGATATAGCTGTCCTCGTATATAATGATGCACTCTTGAAGTCTGTGTTCCCAACTAGTTGAAGCAAAACCTTTATGACACTGTTACCTCTATCTAGTCTGAAAAATTGGAGACCAATCCCTTTGATCAATGCCGATGCCAAAGTTTTGACAAGGCTACTTAACTCCTGCCATGATGGCGTGTCTATCTCGATCCATCTCTTCCTGTCAGCTAGGTTTTATGCCGAATTGATTTATTAGTGAGAACGGACAATTGTTTCATATTTTACAGGAAATAGCTACAAAGCAAAGGTCATCAACCATCAGTCTACTCCTTAACCAAGAGAAATCGTATGACCAAGTTCATCCGGAATAACTCTGACCCACCATGCTCCAATATGGTATACCCTATCAAATAGTAGATTCTATTAACAGATTGTTCTTTTCAACCCAGATCTCTTTCAATATCAATATCAATATCAATATCAATGGGCATATTACATCTGACCCGCTTATACAAAGGTGTGGTCTACAACAGGTGTGATCGTCTTTGCCTACTTTTGTTCTGATTTATTCCTTCGTTCAATCCAAAGTGGTGCCCAATTTTTACTGGTTTTGATTTCTACAATGAACCATCAACGCCAGTTCACAGCTTTATCCCACAATCACTTGTCTCCTCTCTTACTCGATCTTTAGTCCAATTAACTACTGATATCTCTAATTATCAATTGAAACCAACTCTTCCACCTGTCAAGGTACTTGTATATGCAGATGATCCAATAGTATTCTTTGATAATGAAACCGATTTCGACTGCTTACAATACATTGTAGATCTGTATCAGAAAGCTTCTCATGCCCAACTCAACTTCACCAAGACATATGCTCTCTCCTTGTCTGGCTCTCCTCATCCTTCATGGCAATCTCTTCTCTCTTCTCATAGCATTACTGCATGGCACGTTCAACTATCTCCATCACCGCTCACATCTCTTGCCCGTCCCATTTGTTCCTCTACCAAGCAAATAACATTCTTTTTTAATCAGTTAATTCAAAAGATGAGACTATCATGGCAGATTCATTCACAAGGTACATTATTCATTCGTGGCAGGGCTACTGTACTGAACACTCTTATTCAGTAACATATATCGTGCCATGGAAACCATCCCTCTTTAATTTAATGAATGTCATATACTCATACGTGTGTTCAGCTTCCATTTACTGCACTGATAGTTCATAGTCGTCATCTTAATCTCTCCTCTGCTTCATCGTATGTGTGACTCATAATCGTAGGTTGATGTGCAGTCTAAATCTTGGAATAGGGTAGCAATGACTCTACAGAATAAATTAGGTTCATGCTTCAGGCCAAGACACGTTCCTTGGAAACTGTACTGTTAATTATTATAAGTAAATTTTTGTTTTGATCATCTGGATGGACCAGGAATCACTTATAGACTGATTTCAAATCGAAAGTAGAAAAGATCTTTTCACCTAAACATTGGTCGGATTAATGGAACAGGGAAATTAACATCAGGGAGTAGTCGATTCAACCCACGGACATCCATTCATACCCGGTGATCAGCTGTCTCACCCAATGCATTCTTTTTGGGTACTAGTAACAGGGGACTACTAAAAGATGTGTTTACTAGACACTTGACTACAGTACCAGCCATTCATTCACTTGTTTATCTAAGGTAGGCTTCATTGCGTATAGAATTGGAGACTGTCTTTGGAATACCGTAGCTCCTTCTTTGGTAGATAAGGACACTATTGACTCAGGTATCGTACAGAAAGAAGTGATGGAGATTTTATTCTATATGTGGCTGTATTTCCTTCATAAAGTAATCATACTGTGCCTTTGTTCCATGTGGGGAATCATGTGGCTTAATCTCATTTTCAATAGAGTTGATATTGTGAAACTTCTTGTCTTCTTTCAATAATTGAACATCGTCCCATTTCACTGCTACTTCAGATAGAGCAATATTCAGCTTGGGTAGAATGTCACTTCCAAGAAGTACATCAAAGTCTAAATGTTTACTAAATTCTTGAACTTCAACTGAATGTTTAAATCGAATACCATTAATATAGGAAGTAGTTAAGGGATCAGTAACGCCTGTTCTCGGACTACTGCTGTTTTTATTTAAATAATGTAATGAATCAAATGCTTTATTTCTTTTTAACATGTTTCATTTATTTGTTAATGTGTTCATGTTTATAATTGATATCTCGCTACCAGTATCGATATGCCCAACTAGTTTTTTGCTCTCTATATATAAAGGTGTATTTATGGATAATGAGTTAGTGATAATTGAACATTTTTGTGCACTATTAGTACTTTTTTTTAATGACTTAAAGTCCGAGGCAGCATCTTCAGCAATACGCTGCCACTCGAGTGATGCTTGTGTATCTCATTCAGCCTCATCTACTTCCATAGCCTCATCTACTTCCATAGCCTCAGAATCTTCTTCAACCTTGGAAGCATCAGCCTTACGGATCGACAACACCACTCTGTCTTCGGCAGCCCTCTTCTTCTTGTAGTCCTCGGAATGATAGTAATTCTCACACCTATGGCTAGGAGCCCATCTGTTACCACACCCGTACTTGCAATCCATACTCTTGGCAGTATGATGGTGGTTGCTCTTGCCATAGAAATCATTGCTGGTTGTTGTATCAGAATCTATCCAGATCCTCATCTGTAGTTCTATCTCAACTGTCATACAATGGTACCTTAATTGTATTACCTAAATCGACAATCTCATATTCATACTAGTGTCAAAATCTGAGTACATAAACTCATAAGGAAATAATTGGAAGTCAATGCAATTAGTATATTGATCCGCTCAATATAAGCTACTTTCATACCGATTCAGTAATTATCAATACCTTAAATCCTCTAATACATCTTCCCAATTAATACTTCTTTAAACACGCCATGCCGAGTAACAAGAGTATCCAATACATGGGCTACGATTCATTAGAAGACTTATACGTATTCATCTCAGATCAGATCATCCTCATGGTCTCATCCCACATTCTTCCTGATTGACACTTGATAGGTTGTTCCCCTGTATTGACATCCGTAATTGGATCATGTCAATTCACACACTCATGTATGTTCAAGATCCCTTCTCCGTATAACATTTTAATATAAATACTCTCATCCATTTTGTAATAATAAAGGGCAATCAATCTTTCTTTCGGTCTGATTAACTTATCTGTCTCCTTTACGCTTTTTCTTTTATTTTTTGAAGTTGAATATACTCATATATTCATCACTGGTTCTTGCGTGGGACTTTCTTTTACTCAGGCTAATACAGTTCTCGGTGGAATGGGAATCATTCTTGCCATGCCTCTTGCAGTAGAGTGAGTGTTCACCAGAAGATGTACTTGTTTTCTTGCTCTTCAGAACTGAGAAAGATCCACCAGCAGCACGAGCGGAAGGATAGTCATGTGCTTCACTTGCACGAGAACCAGAAGCAGAAATCCGAAAGACAGTATAGTCACCACCCAAGTTGTTTGAAACCAGACTTGACGCTTGTTGTACGGTGTTCTTATCTTCAACCGAGTGGGTAAATTACCAGAAGCTTTTAAACCTTTCCTTGACAGCGCCAGCTAATGAACTCACAAAGAAAGAAGCCACATAGAAGTGCTTAAGATTAAACTTTGCTTCATGGGCGACAGGTAGGAGCCGGGTTGTGTATTGACTGATGGTTTCTTCATTTTCCATCACGATAGTCCATAGAGGGTCAATGTTCTTCCCAAAGCTTGTTCCATTACCGAATTGTCTTTTGAAGGCAATGACCATTTCAATCCAAGAATGAACATGTGGTTCAGTATCATTCTATCATCAAGCATCATAGTTACTGTGTAGGCACAAGGATAACAAAGTCTTCCAGATTCAATCAAGACTTTTATTCAATCATTGTTGAAGGACTCAATGCTGAATGACTTTTATTCACTTTTATTCATGGTTGAATGACTTTTATTCATTGCTGAATGACTTTTATTCATTGCTGAATGACTTTTATTCATTGTTGAATGACTTTTATTCATTGTTGAATGACTTTTATTCATTCATGAATGACTTTTATTCATTGCTGAATGACTTTTATTCATTGTTGAATGACTTTTATTCATTCATGAATGACTTTTATTCATTGCTGAATGACTTTTATTCATTGTTGAATGACTTTTATTCATTGTTGAATGACTTTTATTCATTCATGAATGACTTTTATTCATTGCTGAATGACTTTTATTCATTGTTGAATGACTTTTATTCATTGTTGAATGACTTTTATTCATTCATGAATGACTTTTATTCATTCATGAATGACTTTTATTCATTGTTGAATGACTTTTATTCATTCATGAATGACTTTTATTCATTGCTGAATGACTTTTATTCATTGTTGAATGACTTTTATTCATTGTTGAATGACTTTTATTCATTGTTGAATGACTTTTATTCATTGCTGAATGACTTTTATTCATTGTTGAATGACTTTTATTCATTGTTGAATGACTTTTATTCATTCATGAATGACTTTTATTCATTGCTGAATGACTTTTATTCATTGCTGAATGACTTTTATTCATTGTTGAATGACTTTTATTCATTCATGAATGACTTTTATTCATTGTTGAATGACTTTTATTCATTGTTTATTCATTGTTGAATGACTTTTATTCATTGCTGAATGACTTTTATTCATTGTGAATGACTTTTATTCATTGTTGAATGACTTTTATTCATTCATGAATGACTTTTATTCATTGCTGAATGACTTTTATTCATTGCTGAATGACTTTTATTCATTGTTGAATGACTTTTATTCATTCATGAATGACTTTTATTCATTGCTGAATGACTTTTATTCATTGTTGAATGACTTTTATTCATTGTTGAATGACTTTTATTCATTGTGAATGACTTTTATTCATTGTTGAATGACTTTTATTCATTGTTGAATGACTTTTATTCATTCATGAATGACTTTTATTCATTGCTGAATGACTTTTATTCATTGTTGAATGACTTTTATTCATTGTTTTTTTTTGAATGACTTTTATTCATTGTTGAATGACTTTTATTCATTGTTGAATGACTTTTATTGAATGACTTTTATTCATTGCTGAATGACTTTTATTCATTGTTGAATGACTTTTATTCATTCATGAATGACTTTTATTCATTGCTGAATGACTTTTATTCATTGTTGAATGACTTTTATTCATTGTTGAATGACTTTTATTCATTCATGAATGACTTTTATTCATTGTTGAATGACTTTTATTCATTGTTGAATGACTTTTATTCATTCATGAATGACTTTTATTCATTCATGAATGACTTTTATTCATTGTTGAATGACTTTTATTCATTGTTGAATGACTTTTATTCATTCATGAATGACTTTTATTCATTGCTGAATGACTTTTATTCATTGTTGAATGACTTTTATTCATTCATGAATGACTTTTATTCATTGCTGAATGACTTTTATTCATTGTTGAATGACTTTTATTCATTGTTGAATGACTTTTATTCATTCATGAATGACTTTTATTCATTGCTGAATGACTTTTATTCATTGTTGAATGACTTTTATTCATTGTTGAATGACTTTTATTCATTCATGAATGACTTTTATTCATTCATGAATGACTTTTATTCATTGTTGAATGACTTTTATTCATTCATGAATGACTTTTATTCATTGCTGAATGACTTTTATTCATTGTTGAATGACTTTTATTCATTGTTGAATGACTTTTATTCATTGTTGAATGACTTTTATTCATTGCTGAATGACTTTTATTCATTGTTGAATGACTTTTATTCATTGTTGAATGACTTTTATTCATTCATGAATGACTTTTATTCATTGCTGAATGACTTTTATTCATTGTTGAATGACTTTTATTCATTGTTGAATGACTTTTATTCATTCATGAATGACTTTTATTCATTGTTGAATGACTTTTATTCATTGTTGAATGACTTTTATTCATTCATGAATGACTTTTATTCATTGCTGAATGACTTTTATTCATTGTTGAATGACTTTTATTCATTCATGAATGACTTTTATTCATTTGCTTCAACCACTTAGAAGGAAGGGAGTTATAGCCAATGGAGAGCAGTTACAAGGAAAGAATCATAAGGTGCCAGCAAGCTTAAGCCAGGGAAATTTAAACTCAATTATAAATCATAAAGAGTTGTTAGGAATTGACTTATGAATAAACCTGTTATACCATATGTTTATTGAATGTATATAAGCATATTGTCTAGTCAGATTTTTGATATCTATAAAAATGAGAAAGTAGTTAAGCTTCAAAGTCTGAGTTCTAAGCTGGGGTGGGCACATTCTGGAAGATTTGAAATGGACCTATAGCTGGGATTTAATTACAGTTGAGCAATTGATCCAATAAAAACACTGTATTTTTAAGTTCCTACCGTGTTATTTAATCCTTTACTTTTCCTTCCTTGTGATTCTATAGTTACTTTAACTTTAAATTTATTATGCCTCGTAAAAGCGCTTCAAAACAATACAAATCCAATAATCTTGCTAAAGCAAGACAAGCAAGGCATCAAACCGAGTCGACCGATAATGTCATTATCATTTCGAATGAAAAGAATATTTCTGCTGAACAGGAAGTTTTCGAGGTTGTTGAAGAAGATTGGATGCTGAATGATTTGACAGCTGATGAAATACATTCAGCCAATAATGCTGCTGTTCTCGAGTTTGATACTGAACTCCAACAGAAAACAGTTAATGATATATTGAAGTACTGAGATACGAAGGTTGAAAGTAAGAGAAGCAAGACTTACACTCGTACCTCTGAAACTACCCTTTGGAGAAGGAAGGTCGAAGCTAAGAAGATCGACAATAGATCGAAGCTCACAAGCTTCGGATTTACTAAATCCTTGGTAAAAGATCAAGAGATAGAAGAAGAAGAAGTAGAAAAGAGATTGAGTGCTTCCCAATTGGAGATTTTGCAGATCCAAAAAATGATGCCAGCAATTCTTGAGTATGTGACACCACAGATGAACAAAAACAGAAGCGGTTGTACACTTGAAAGCTATCAATATAGTAGATATCTGTCAGTGTACTACTACTTCAACAAGAGACTGGAAGGTTTGATGAAGGGTGAAGCTTATGTTTTTGCAACCAATCTTTTCTGGCCCAACCATTCCAAGAAGTACAGGTCTGAAATCATTATTGCTTGGGCAAAGGAGTTTATCAGTGAGGGTAAACTCTCATCACACAGACAGGGTGCTCATGTCAAAAGTGAGTCATTCCTCAGCGATGCAGATGTGAAGGAAAAAGTCCTGAAGTTTATTCACGAAATGAAACCTGAGCTTCGTTCTCTTTTGGCAGTAAAGAAATTTATTGGTGAAACAGTTGCACCGTCAATAATCGGTGTCAACGTTACAGTGTCTGAGAACACTGTAAAAAACTACATGCACGAGTGGGAATACATGTACCGAAAGAACAAGAAGGATCTCTACCTCGATGGCCATGAAAGAGGTGACGTTGTTCTTTACCGGAGCCAGTGGTCAAGAAGAATGGTCCAGTACATGGAGAAGATGGACTTCTTTACCGGAGAAAATGAAGAACTGGTCATGGAACCTCAACTTTTGCCTGGTGAGAAGAAGCTTGTCTTGGTAACACAAGACGAGTGCACCTTCTACGCAAATGATGGTAGATCCACCATGTGGTTGAAAGAAGGTGAAACCCTCATTCGCAAGAAAGGTCTTGGAGGATCTATAATGGTCTCCGAGTTTCAATGCCCGTGCCATGGCACAATGAAAATAAAAGGCTGGACTTCCAGAAAGTTGTTCAAGGCTGGTACAAACCGAGAAGGTTGGTGGACTTCTGTCGATATGTTTAAGCAACTAAAAGAGAATGTTATACCTCTTTTTGAGAATCTTCATCCTGGGTGCCAAGCTGTTTTTCTTTTTGATAGCAGCTCTAATCATCAAGCTTTTGCTGATGACGCTTTGGTTGTTACTAGGATGACGTTGAAAGAATAGTCAGCACCTGTTGGAACGAAGTTTAACTTCAAAGACACTGTGGCAAAAAGAACAGATGGTACTCTGATGCAACAATCATTTTATTACCACAAACAAGAAAGCCTTGTGACCAGGAAAGGTAAGGAGAGAATGGAGGAAGTTAGATACTTCAAAGGTAACTCATTTATATATATTCCCTCAGATTGATGTACTTATGTCTAACTACTATTTCTATTCTAGGTATGAAGAGGATCCTTGAAGAACGTGGCCAGTGGTACCACACTCTGGAAGGAAATAAATGGAACTTTTTCTGTGGTGTCCCAGTTGCCACATCTCCCTACATGTGTTGCGCCCGCCACTTCTTGGAAAGTAGAGATGATTTCAAAAATCAGAAATCAGCTCTTCAAGAAGTGGTTGAAGGTGAGGGTCATATCTTTGAGCTGTACCCAAAGTATCATTGCGAGTGCAATTGGATAGAAAGGTACTGGGGTGCAGCAAAGAGGGAGGCTCGCCTCAATTGTGACTATACCTTCAAGTCACTAGAGCAGAAAGTGCCTTCCTTCCTGGACAAGGCAGGGTATCTTCCCCAAATCCGAAGATATTTCCGTAGGTGTATGGAATATATCGAGGCTTATAGCCAGCACACAGATGGGAGGGAGATCCACATGGATCTCAAAAAATTTGTTTCTAAGAAATACCTGTCACACAGGAGAGTCAAAGAATCTGACTTTAATTAAAAACTTCCAATAATAATTAAACGGTATTTTATTTTTCACATATTAATGGAGGTCATGGGATCGAATCTCACAGATTACGTAGTTAAAACATTTGAAACGGAGGTTTAAATTTCCCTGGTTTAAGCTTGCTGGCACCTTATATTATCATGTCGGCCACTCATCTTTCATTGCCCTGAAATCGTACCCTAGTCCGTCAGCAAATCGTAGCTGTACTGGATTCGCTCTGAAAGTTGCCATGATACGCGATTGTTGTTTAAGTTGAATTTCACCCCAGTTAAATACTAGTAGGTCTGTCTGTTTTCCAAACGCTTTGAAGATGGGTGCAACGTGGTCAACCAGAAAAGTACGCTCACTAATATCAGATCCCGGAGCTGTTCTTGTGCCTGAACAGATATTGGAAAAATCGGTCAAGACAAAGCGAAACGTTTGACAAAGCTGATGATCTTGCACAGAATCTGTGTCACATTTGTAGCTCCATAGCCAAGCTGGCAGGGTTTCTAATGACTGTTCCAAGACATGATGGATCAAGGAGTGCGCACATGAGAATTGCTTGAGTGTCACGAAATCTGCTTCATCATCCTCCACCTTGCGTATTTCTAGCTGATCATGGGTTGAGAGTGTTGGATTGTAAGATGTATAAACGATCACAATTTGAGATAAGCTCATGATGGTATCCAGAGACAAGCGGCTGCGTTCAATATCATAGGCGTTGTGTCTTGCAGATGGAAAACTAATAATCATTTTTTTATTGTTGGGTATATCCACTAGAACTTCCGAATCACGTTCATTTTGTCTCTTCAGGCCAGTCGAATTTGACTCAATGACTTGGTCATCAGCATCTTTGGAGGAAGGATCTGGTGGCAAATGGGATGCTATATGTTGTTTTAAATCTTCCAAGCTGGCATAGTGACTGAAGCAAGAAACGCATGCCAAGCGGATATTCAGGTCAGGGTGTCTTTTGTTGTTGGTTTGCTGAACGTAAACAAATTCTTCGGTATCGATGGGACGTCGACCAAGAGGTCGTGCGTGCAGTTGCAGACTATGTTTTTGTAGAAGATGTGCTCGCAGTATTGTTGCCTGGGAGTAAGAATTCTCACACAAAAGACATTGGTTAAACAGAGAAACCAGAAAGGGCATGGCATCAATTTCAGGAATTACTGGAATTACTTGGTACGAGGTTCTTTATTGGGCATCACCACTTCAGGCATACATACCTATTTATGCCATGTATGTCAGCAGCACATGGACTTACAAATCTTCAATAGTCCCAGAGGCATCTTGTGGCAGATGGAGTCAGTTACTTCTAATCTTAACATGATCTAGTGTTCAGTTGATGACTGCCACCACTGAACAGCTAAAAAGAAAAGTATGTGAGGTTTCCAGGTAATTTTTTTATTGTCTATCACAATCAATAACTGGCTCATTTTGGTTATTTCATTATGCTTATGATAAAGAAAGAACAATATGTAGGGATATAATTACCAACAGCATCTGGGTTTGAATTCTCCGGATTGTCATCCTCTGTAAGGTATACAGAGGCAATATATAATAAGATTCAACTCTCCAGCAGGTATCACCCAACAACTATTCAGTAAGTATCGCACTTCTAGTCTTTAGTACTTCAACCCTTTAGTAATCATCATGGTTCAGCACAGATCAAGTTAATAGTTCATACCAATTGAAGTTCCAACAATGTATTCACGCCATTTAGAGAACAAGCTGAAGCTAGCCCTTCTGGCTTGTAGCACACTTTTTAGTGCGTATCGTGCTTTGTGTGCTTAGTGAATATCACCATCACCGCATTTTACCCACTGCAATGTGTGTAGCCTATTGTATATGTATATAGAAGTTGTAGGAAATATCACAGCTGAAAAAAGGCCCTGAAGATTTTTCCAGTGATTTATAATTTTTGACTTTAAAGGAGATAATGAGCATCTATTGTAATATGTATAAAGAAAGATAGAAGATAGAAGAAAGAAATTTCTTTTACTGACAATAGTTCTCAGCTTCCAGTTATTGGATAAAGATTTCACATAGATTACATGTGCAAAAAGTAATGTCCACCAAGATGATTTACTAAATGCATATATTTGTTATTGTGAGTATTGAACCATCATTCCCATTATGGATAAATAGAAATAAATTTCATTGGTTCCTATGGAAACGTCACTCCTATCCTGTGGCGTAAACAATAAATACCAGATATTCCCCCATTCCCCCTCTTCTTCTTCTTCTTTGTCACGTCCTAGACCTCTGACATTTATTAAAACAAGACCGATTGAATCGTGTCTCTCAACCGACAAAGCCATAGTATCAATGCCCGAAGGTTGATATGAAAGCATAGTTGTGATGATGATTATTTGTGATGGTGTTGTAGGAGGTGCCCCTCAGAGACCATTCGGGCGGTAGGCCTAAATGTAGTCATCCCTTAAAGAGTGTCGAGGAACTCACCGGTGGTAAGAGGGGTGTTGGTATAATACTTGAATCTTAGTTGTTGTTGTGATTATGTTTGGTTTTAGTCATACTTTTGGGATCAGATGGACTTCTCACCTTCTCGTTGGTTGATCCTGTTAATCGAGTACTTTCTGTACTTGAGAACTGAGAAGAAGCCCCCTTTTATAATAAAGTAAATGAAAAAGAGTCTTTGAATAAGAGTCTTAATGTCTTCCTTCCTCTATACACTCACTACATATAGCTCAACATACTACAGTTATTTCAGTATGTAAGAGTGGGCACTATCTCTCTATATCCTAATCACGTGACAGTGTTTATTCAGGTCGATATCTCTCTCTGTGAGATACATTCAGATACACACATTTTCTCCTATATCCATTAAATATGGACACCAAAGTACCAAAATATTCATCCTCTACCAATACCTTTCATTCTGTTCTGCTGTGATTTTATATCTTTTCAAAAGGAAATAAATGCGCAGTGTGATCAATTTATAGAAATAAACAACTTGGTCATTCTGAAGTCAATAAACAGGCCATGGTAACTGATGCCGAAACAGTTGTTTATGATGACAGATTCTCTCTTTTTAAGAATGAGTGAAGTGTATTACAGATTCATATCGCCCCTAAGAGATAAGTACTGTCTTTTTTCTGCATGCTTATTTTACCCAATGAGAAAGGGTGTGAACAGAAAATGATTTCCCAAGTTGAAAATGATGAGTTCGGATTTTAAAGGGTGTGTATGAACACGAGGTGATTATTTTATACTGTAGAATGAAGAGACAATAAGAAGACACATCGATATCAGATGGAAACCATGGAAACCATAAATGATCATCCTATCCTTATATATGTATTTGCATGACAAATAATCAACGAGCATGTGATTCTGTTCATTTAAAGACTTCGAATTGACCGTGTCACAGAGAATGAATAAATAAATCTGCTGTTTGGCCCATGCTTCTCTATTACTGTTAATAGTTAAAAGAAGCTTTATAAAAAATAACTTGATAATAAAACCCATCCTTATTCCTTTTTATTTTTTTTCTTCTACAGTTCTTAATATTTTTATATCATGTTTGACGATATACGTTATATCACATTTGATATAGCGGTCTGTTTGTTCAACCTCATGTTGAACCTGTTCTTTCGAGAAATACGGCCAAGAGGGTCACATCGAATACCCAAAGAAGGACCCGTTATATTTGTTGTTGCACCTCATGCGAATCAAGTAAGTATAACATTGTTTGAGTCGATCCTATCCCTCATCCTTTTATTTTTTTAGTTTTTAGATCCTACTCTAGTGATCAGGGAGTGTCACCGTAGAGTATCGTTTCTGATTGCTGAGAAATCCATGCATCAGGCAGGAATAGGTTTCTTTGCTCGGATGATTAATGCTAGTAAGTGTGGGTTGATAATTAATTTCCACGCCTGACAATTCATTGCTTTCTTTTTCTTCTTTAAGTTCCTATCATTAGACCTCAAGACAGAGCTGTCAAAGGGATTGGAAAGGCCCATTTGTTGGACTTTGAAAATGATCCATTACTCGTCACTGGTGTTGATACCAAGTTCAGTAGTCAGTTCTGTCCCAAGGATTCCATAGCTTTTCCCGGAGATGTGAAGGCTGAAGTAATGAGGGTGATATCAGATTCTGAATTATTGCTCAAGAAGCCATTGCCTTCAATGACACCTTTTATTATGGGTCCATCTGTATTCAAGGTTGTTCCTCATATTGAACAATCCGCAGTTTACTCAGCAGTGTATGATGAACTCAATAGAGGAGGCTGTATTACTATCTTCCCCGAAGGAGGGAGTCATGACCAAACAGAGATGTTACCATTAAAAGGTAGGACGAAACATTTATTCAACAACGAGATGCTAATTCTCGTTTTCTAGTGGGTGTTACTATCATGGCTATGGGTGCTATGTCAAAATATCCTGGATTAGATATTAAGATTGTACCTGTTGGACTGAACTATTTCCATGCCCACAAGTTTAGATCAAGAGCAGTCATCGAGTTTGGTAATCCTTTGACTGTTCCTGGTCGATATATCGAAATGTTTGAAAATGGTGGAGAAGAGAAACGTGAAGCATGCAGTAAATTATTAAGTACCATCTATGATGCCTTGAAGTCCGTTACATTGAACGCCGAAACTTATGAAACATTGATGGTAAGTAGTAGATTATTCTTGGGAGATGGGTTTACTCATATTTGCATTCTAGTTGATTCAAGCTGCCAGAAGATTATATAAACCTGCTCATCGTAAGTTGAAGATCTCTCAAGTGGTGGATTTGAACAGACGATTCCTTATTGGCTATAACTTGGTGAAAGACGAACCCAAGGTGAAGGATGTCGAACAACGCGTGCTAGCATATAATCAATTATTGAAATACCATGGATTGAAAGATCACCAGGTGTCAAAAACTGAATTAGGAGGTTTCCGCACCCTGTTCTTACTAATCAAACGTGTCATCCTCTTGGCCATTTTGCTGTTGTGGGATTTCCCAGGGTATGTGTTTAATGGATAAACGTTTACAATAATAATCTCTCAATACCAATATTCTCAATAGAGCCATTTTGAATATGCCAATTGTTGTAGTTGCACAATACATAAGTGCCAAGAAGGCAGAAGGTATGTTGATGAAATGAATCATATGCTATCAGAAGAGGACTAACGTGATGTTTTTGTAGATGCCCTCAAAAGCTCTACAGTCAAAGTAGCAGCTCGTGATGTACTGGCTACCTGGAAAGTACTGGTGGGCCTTGTCTTGATCCCTTGTCTTTATACCTTCTATAGTATGGTAGTCTTCGTTGTCCTGATGAAAACAACTGATCTCTCCTTCAAGGCCAAGTTCGGTATTGCTGTGTTCACTTGGATCTTTATTGCCGGTGCATCCTATGCTTCCATCCTTTCAGGTGAAATTGGTATTGATATTGCCAAGTAAGTAAGATGATAATCACTGTAACGATAAGGTACTAACAATAAATGAATAATTAGGTCACTGAAGCCTATTCTGATGTCCTTATTGGATCCATCAGGAGCAGAAATATTGCGACAGACTAGAAGTGTACTGTCCGCCGATATCACTGACATTATTAATGAATATGGACCCAAGATATACTCTGACTTCGACAGTAAGATATGAAAGGATGAGCACTGATAGATGTCTATACTAATCTCTCCCTTTCCCAAATTAAGGTGAATATATCAATCGCATGACTGTGACACCCACACCAGCTGTCAGTCGTAGTTCCAGTTTTAGTAGTTTCAAATTACCCTCTGTCAAACTACCCACAATCAAAAGTACCTTTTTCCATCAAGTCAAACGCTTGGATAAATTACAAGATCAGCATCTCTTTACCCTGGCTGGACCCAACGAGGAAGGATCAGGATTCTTTGGCCTTAGCCAGATATTCAGCCGATCTCGCAGCAACAGTGGTGCTTCTACACCCAATCTGTCCAGCCGTTCCAGTAGCTTTAGTGCAATGACTCCTCTTGATGAACCTTCTCATATGAAGTTGGAGCCAATAGAAGCATTAAAGACCATCCAAGAGT
Organism: Pilobolus umbonatus; assembly: GCA_025528865.1. Taxonomy (NCBI): domain Eukaryota; kingdom Fungi; phylum Mucoromycota; class Mucoromycetes; order Mucorales; family Pilobolaceae; genus Pilobolus; species Pilobolus umbonatus. The sequence goes on from JAIXMH010000034.1 coordinate 202,774, forward strand.
CAACCCGTACATAGTTTACACATATAAATAACTTCTATAAATATATCCGCATAAATAATCTCTTCTTTTTTCTTTCTTTCTTTTTTTTTAATTACAATAACAATAAACAAGTAACATCATGCATTGTAGGCTGTAAATTAGAAAATGGAAGTGTATAAGGGGGGAATGTCTCCATTTGAAGAATGGCGGGAAGGAAGAAATGTGTATAAATGGAATTATTGGTGAGTTGCAATGAATTTCTTTTGTTCTTCAGCAACGGCATCTTTGAATTCGGCCACTTCCTTCCAACAATCAAGAGTTCTTGATGGATTATTACTAAATAAAAGCATCAGTCATCCCTATACTTTACACATGAATACACAAGCTTTACCGATAACAAGTAATGACAGCATCTTGACGGGATTTGATGTATTCAGGAAGGTCCTTTGCTGATGATCTACCATTATGTCAATACCACAGTATACTGATACGAATAGATTCCTTATTACCTCTTTATTCTATCGATCATACTCTCCATATCACTGTCTAATTTAACAGAATTCAGTTCTCCTTTCTCCAGATTCTTGTCTGCTAAATCAACATAGAGCTTTTCCTTTAATTGTGACTCATTCTTCTTCAACTTTTCTAATTCTTCATTAACACGTTGACGAACAAGTTCTTCTACCTGGCGAGACTCGATCTTCTCGGGTTTATTGTCTACTTTCTTCTCTAAATTCTGAACAAAGCCCTGAGAAAACTAAACAAGGGAGGTTATTCAACTTGTGTTTTGTTGACAGAATCAAAACCTACTTCAACAGGAACATTGGGATTGTAGAAGATGATGGGTTCTTGAGTCTTTGATTGTTGAGCACCCATATTATTTATTTTTTAAAGGTGGGGGGGGAGGGAAAAAAATAAATAAACAAAATAAATAAATCCAATCACCCACCCACCCCACTACCCCTCCCCTTTCCCAAATTTTATTTTTCTTTCGGGTACACAAAAATAGAATTGAATTCTGATTGGCTCATCCATTTTCATTTACACTACATACTGCTGTTGATAGGCCTGTCTATTCTCATGCTGTTCTTTTGCCTGTTCTCTGTATCGATTGATGGCCTCTTCTGCCTGTTTCTTCTTCTGTTGTTCTTTTAATTGTTGTTGTTGAATAGTAAGACCTAATAATCTGTTGAGTTCATTTCCAGTCGATACAATATTACCGTCATCATCCAGCATAAAAAATGACAGATCAGACTTGGGTTTCTGGTCCTCTTTCTGGCTATTCTTGAGTTGAAGTTTTATTTGGTTGATTTGTTCTGTCAGTTGAGTGATCATTCCCAGCAAGACATCAGCTTCTCTCATCTCAGTATAGACATGGTCCTCTTTCTTTACTGCCAGCGTATTCTCTTCAGGTACATTCAGATCACTTGTCGGTACTGATTCTACTGTTGCATGTGTCTTGTCTTCCATCTGATCGAGCATCAGTCTTTCTTCTTCCACCAATCTCTCTTCTTGATAGAACTCTTCACTGGATACAATGGGATTACATGTGATCCTGTGTGCTTCTGATTGATGATGCCGAGATAGGCCCATTTCATCACATAATCTAGGTGTAGATATAATAGCCTGGTATTGGCAAGTGGCGGTTTCAAGGAAACTAGAGACTCTGTCGTATCCTTGTGCATCACATTGATACTAGAACTTATTCAATCAGTACAATTGACCTATGCCCATTGATATGTCTTTACCTGTATCTCTACTGTACGTGGTCTATCCGTCAAATCACATAATGTGCCATCTTCCCATTTCTGCACCAAGTAGTACTGATTATCCACTTCTTTGATGAATGTCGTTGGCTTCACAGATGATTGAGAAGTTGTCTGTAGAATGGCCTTATTGTTAGCTGGGTCGATGGCAAAACTAGGATAGACGCCTAAATAGAAAGATGCCGTTTCTTGCTCTTTCTCTTCTTTCCCATCATAAATGCGATCGATATGGAATTGGCGTACATATTGTTTATGGCAGTATTCATATATCCAATATTGATGAGACTGTGAGGTTGGGTAAGAGAAGGATCATATACGGTCTATTTGAACTTACATTGGCATAGAATTGAATGCATGATTTACTCAGTGGTTCCAGTAGTTGTAGTCCTCGCTCGATCATGCTCTCTGTATCCTGTATGGTCTTCTCTTTTACTTCTCTAGTTTTCTCTTGTTTTTCTGTTTCTTGTTCAACATCTGGTATGGTGCATAGGAAGGGTTGCCCGAATGAAGACCTCATGATGATTTTATTGGGCTATTGATGAACAGTATGAGATACAGCCATAGAATAATAATGAACAACTTACTCCTGTTGTATACATATCTGTATTGGGAATCTTCTCTGTGCTGATGGAGATCTTGAACCGTGGATCGCTCAAGACATCATCTCCAAATTGACATGCCACTGCTGATATTAAAAAGAGTGCAGTGAAGAGCAGTAAGAATACCATCTTTCTTTGGGTTAATAATACGAAGAGGTAATGAAGAAAGGGAGTGTGAATGCTCAATGTATCAAACAGGATGAAATGTCGGCGGAGTAGTAAATTGTCGAGAAAATGAATCTGAAGACACTCTTCTAGGCACATATTATTTACAGTAATTTATCCATGACTTGTAGAATGATGACTGAGTAACTTATTAAGAGCAGTTACATATGTGAAAAAAAGAGTGAAGTAAGTATATCCGTTATGCTATAGTTAATTGAATGCAAAATATGATTCCCCCTTTTAGTATACATGTCTTCTGTCTACCACATTCTGCCTGTTTGTTGTGATTGAGTGCCATGCGCACACAGACATTCCTTCTTGGTTATCATTTTTGGTTTGTAGGGGAGTTGACACTCGATTTTTATTCAAGGTCTGTTTCACATATCTTCTTGGTTATCAACTAAAACGAGAATTGGTGATTGTGTGCCTAATAATCCCGATGAATTGAAACACCTTTCACAGTGGATTTATTGGCACATGTATCTTTATCTCTCGGCGAGAATTACCAAAGACTTGTATCCATAACACAGGAACTCAGAAAATAATACATAGAAGATATCTACTGTTATTTAAATGTCCATCTTGGGTAATTCAAATAGGTTTTCAGCCATAACTACATTACAGAAGGTGTTATTATATATTCTCCAGACAATTCTTAATAGAGTACACTTATCATTCAAGATGAACATGAATTATTAAGCATCTGTGTGTGAGAATTTCCAATTGAATGCTCACTCTTTAATATATAAGATAAACATGGTCACATTATCTATACATGTATAGAGGTATCGCCCTACTGACATATTGAAAATAATTCTAGTGTAGACTATAACAAGTATTAAGCATATACAGTGAGTGTATATAGGAAGGAAGACATAAAGACACGTATCAAAAAGACATAAAGACACGTATCAAAGTACTTTATTATATAGAGAGTGGGGCTTCTTCTTAGTTCTCAAGTACATCAAGTACCTGATTAGCAGGATCAACCAACGAGAAGGTGAGAAGCCATCTGATCCCAAAAAAATGAAGCAGGTTTACACCCACAGATGACTCCACCCAACATAACCATAACAACAATTCAATATTTCATGTATCATAGTAACCACATTCTCTACCACCGGTGAGTTTTTACACACTCTTGAAGGGATGGCTACTTTTAGGCCTACCGTCCGAATGGTCTTAGAGGGGAATTATTACAATACAATCATACGAAATCATCATCATAACTACGCGTTCATATCAACCCACGTGCATTGATACTATGGCTTCATCATAGAGAAAAAGAAGAAGAAAAGAAGGGGGAAGGGAATCTTGTATTTATTGTTGATGCCACAGGATAGGTGTGACGTTTCCATAGGAACCAATGAAGTTTATTTTTATTTATCCATAATGGGAATGATGGTTCAATACTTAACAAAGACACGTAGTTAGTCAACCGGGATACATCTTGAGACAGAGTCTTTTTACAGAGTCTTCTTCAAATAACTGAAAAAGTGGACCTCTTTGTGATACTACCAAATAAAGGACTATCATTCTTGGTACGGATACTCTTCACAGATACTCTAGCAGTCAAAGCCAAAAAGCATGACGTTGTATTTTTTTTTTTTGGAAATTGGGATAACTAGGTGATTATAAAAGTGTACCTGATCAGATGATTCCTTCCTAAACTTACTTTTCCCATTATAATCATAAAAGGTTCTCTCAGACAAAAGTCTGTCGATGCCGGTATGATCACTGAGATGAAGTTCTCTGTTAGAAAGCAGCTTAACTCTGTTGAATACATGAAAGAAAGCATCACTCATTTTGGAAAGAAGTATAATGGGGTCTTTTCTATCAAGGATTCACATCCATCTAAAGGACAGTATAAGCGTGAAAATGATGTGCCCGAGGATGCAAAGATGTATAGCAAGGTCACACAGAAATTGAACTGCTCTGCGTCAATCCATGATTTGGCTGTCACCAAGGCTAATGGTCTTCATGATCATCCATTGCCCGAAGATATGTGCACCCATTCTATCTATCGTAAGCAGCCTCCTCAGATCATGGGGAAATATACACTCTTTTGGCCAGTGGGCAAAAGGATCCTGTAACAAGTGTGATGGATGTATGTACAGAGAGAAAGCATTAACTCTACAGATACTAACTACACGATCATAGACACTTGAAGCATTAAATGTGAAGAATATCCTCAAGAAGGATATTCAGAATATACAGACAATGTTCATGAAGGACAGTGAGGGAAAGCAGATATATAACCTGATTGACTATTTGAAAAACATTGATTACGATGTCAAGATCCAAGTAACAACAGACCAAGCATCTACAATGAAGGAACTGGAAGAGGTTGTACAGGTAGTAGAAGGTGCTAAATCAAAAATCGATAACCCTACTGTCAAAATGTCACAGTTGAAACCACCAACTGTGAATACAAACTGAAATGGATGAAAGAGCAAAAGGGGTGTGAAATGTGAGGTTGAAAGAATGAAGATAGCAGTGGAGAGGATTGAGGATAGACAGAGGAAAAAAGAAATAGAAAGCAAGAAGGGAAAGTTGGAAGCGGAAAGATTAGATGTAGAAAGAAAGAAGTCGAAGTTGACCTTGGTAGTGGAGGATGCAAATGGAGAGTACATGAAGCAGATTAAGATAGAAACTCCCAAGATCTCATCAGTCAACAGAGGGTAATGATTTATGATAACAAAGAAGTATGGGAACTATAATAACTAACAATTTTTATAAGTGGAATAACATTCACCCATCCCAAGAAAGACAATGTGTTCACATGTATCAGGGATGGATCTATATCAGCGGTAAAGGCAATCAATAGTGTCAGTGGAGATGGAAACTGTGGCTTTCGTGCAGTGGCATTTGATGTATACCAGGATGAAGGAGAATGGTTTAAAGCAAAGTAGGATATGATGAAGACCTTCCTGAAATATAAGAATTCCTTGTACGAAGGAATAGGATCCGATGTTGAGAATAGAAGGGAACAAGAACTGATGTTGAAGAGGCTTGAGTCTTTCAAGTCACCATGTCTTAGTGAAGCAGACCGATCACTGTGGTTTTCCAATTTTACCTGCCCTCAAATTGTCGCAGACACCTATGAAAGACCAGTTGTTCTGCACACTTTGGCAGTATTTACAAACCAGAATAGTGAGACTGTAGAACATTAACAGGCACAGACCTTCCTTCCCCTTATCAACATGCTTTTTCAAATACTCAATACCCCCCATCTTTCTTCTTTTATATCGCGAACATTTCTACCAAGTTGAATTTAAGCGTACTCCAACTAACCGCCTGAAAAAAATTAACAAACCACCAATTAATGTCGACCATGATCGTATTATACAAGCTAATCCTTCATTATGTATTCAAGCTCTCTTTAATAAATTCAAACTTCATAGATGTGCTTAATATTCTCTAAATGATAAAAATGCAGTGTAATGCTTATAGGGTGTTACTGCTTAACTATCTGTAAGGAGTATCTGTATCTTTATTTTTCATCAACAAGTTTTTTCATTTTGAGTAGATGTAGAAACAAAGATCCCACCTGCATTGTAGCCAAATTAAAGCTACTTGAACAAAGAAGAGCCAATACTTGATATAAAAGTGAATGCTCAAGTGCAAGAGAATAGCATCGAGCTCTTTGAATTGCTTCCTGTTTCCTCTGCGTGAAGAATCGATAATATGGATGCCAAAGAACTGGTCGTAGTTTGCTTCGTCTAGAGAAGTATTGAGGTACAATGTTCTGGTTTCTGTGGTGGGCAATAAACTCGCCATGGTCGAATGCTACACCGGCTCTACTTCTAAGGTTGTAGAATCTGCAGTATCCAGGGAGAAAAAGGATAGGGTGGCAATGCTTTTCCCTCCTGCCATGGTCAATGGTGAGGTCGGCCACCCTTCTGTCAAAGTTGATGATGACTACATCAACTTTGGCAGAAGTGCAAGTTACATGAAAGGGAGCTACAAATAGTATAACTAACCTTGGTATATAGGTGAACGGTCTTGAGGTATAAACTCCCTTGTCCCTCCTAAACTTTCTATGGAGCAATATTTTGGGTGTTGATGAGATATAATTGTAGAGCCAGGATAGTGTGGACTGCATTCGAATGACTTATCAAATGAAAAAGAAAGCGAAAACATCTTCAAATGAAATATCGAATGAATGACCCACTTTAAAATAGCATAGAAAATGGAGTCGAATGATGAGTGAAAAATCGAATATAATTGGCATGAAAGCCATGTTTATGTTGGAAAACGGGCAACAGTCGGGTGGTCTCCAGTAGTGTAAATGCCATTTGGTAATATTTCCTCAAGAGACCACAGATAATCTATACTAAATACTGTAATACTTTTTTATTTTCCCGTATAGGCTGATGATAATGAATGATTCATTCTATCAAGAACAACTCCCATTCATAAAGCAGTCAAATAGATATTGCCTTTATTCTTGGTATGATAGATTACCGGCTAATGAAGACTGATTTTTATAGTCCTAGCTGTGCAGCAAATGAAAGAGCTACCTGTGCAGCTATTTTCCTCCTTTCATCATCTGGCAAAGTTTTAGCATGTTCTAAATAGATAACCGATCGATTAATAATAGACATATAGTATCTCTTATTGATAGATTGTTACCCCTCATTGATTGGATCGCTTCAAATGCTCTATCCAAACCATCCTCCTCCTCAATAGACCCGAACAGTTGACTATGCATCGTCTCAATCTCATCCCTACTGGGTAACTCTATAGTGTGAAGTATGAGAAGTGTATCTATCAACTTTCAGTGATTTACTTACCCAATGTATCACCTTCTTTAAAAGGGACAGATGCATTTACTGTCAACTCCTGTAGTTCTATAGTGGCATATACTATGATTAACATAGATGGATAAACAGAAACAAGTCATTGTTACCCCTCACTAGATCATCATCAGTCACCGGTCCTCCTCCATTCTTCTTCACCATCCCATCCCATAAATTGGTCTGTAATATGTCCACTACGAGATCTATTCCTACTTTATCCATGACTCTATCTGTTGTTTCATCCATATCCACTAGATCAAAGTTATGGGCTATACACCAATCATCTATCTCACCATCCTTATCATCAGTGAGAGGTGTCTTTGAAGAGGCTACAACGCACATACGTATATTGGGATCTACTGCATCCAGAAAAGGTACCCATTTCTTCAAAGTATCAAATGACTCTGGCTGTTGAATAGTTAATGGATGCGACCATGGGTGTGTTCCTGTTCAAAATATACCTTTGTCTTCTCGAATACAAATATAAAGGCATCAACTGCTTCTGACAAAGTGCTTCTATTCTCATAATACTCTCTCACTACTTCTTCTTGATCTTTGGGTGCTATCTCATCAATCCAATATTCTACATCTGCTGAATAATACTTGGTGTCTATAGGATAGGGTATGCAGACACCAGTGACAGCACCACCTGTCTCTTTCAATCTGTCATTGACTTCCTTTGTTGGAAATGACAGGGCAGGCGAGTGACTGAATATGTCTATTGAACTATATTATAATCAACTGGACTTGTTTATGTGTTCTTATTACCCTTGACTAAGTTATATGCACTGTTGGTTGATTCACTAGTCACTAATATTCTATTTCGAACCATTGAAAAGGAGAGAAATAAATAATAGAGGGAGTGGGCCTTGAAATCAACCCAAAATAAATGACATGTACCACTGTGGATATTGAATCTGTATGGTTCTCTTCAAAGGCAATAATCATCTGTGTGTGTCTTTGATTGTTATACATAGCTACTATAAATATGTAAACAACGATCATAATAAAGTCCAAATATGAATATATATATATATATATATATTTATATATACACCTGAACATTGCCCATCACCTCCTTCCTTTAAACACACATGCTCTCTGGTATACTGCTTATCGTCTATGCGCACATCATCTATGGCCAATCATCCATAGCAGGTAAAAGAACTGAAAGAACAAAAGCCCTATTGGCACTTACTGTACCCTTTCTTTTTCAGTGAACAATACAGGCCTACATCAGGATGACATAAATTGGATGAATAAGGAAAGAGGCCCACTTGTACCAGTCTGGAAGAAGATACTGAAAAACAAGCACCAGAAGATTTCACTATCAGATGTACCTGTAAATGTAACTCAGTTACCATTATTTGGGACATTTGACCATACCTATCGACCAGGCACATTACTATGGAAAACACCGAAACCGAAATACGTATCCGGGAATAACCCGAAACATGTCGAGATTGGACCTGTTTACAGATTACCTGTGGATTCTGATGATACTGGGTCCCAGGTTAAGATGGAATGGGCTTATGCTAATTTGAAGGTAAGACCTAGGAAGCTGACTATTAATGCTGTGGGACCGAATAAGGCGACATGGTCCATTGCCGTAATTGAAGGTACAGAGACATCAGCCACTTGGAATTTAAGGGAGACACCCAGTTACAGTCCATTGATTGAAGGATTCTATACTATACAAGTGCATGATCAAAGGGGACCGAATGAAGCAGCAAAACCTGGGTGGTTGTATACCAATAGTCAGTTACAGGTGGCGTTGTACAAGACAGAGGGGGATCATATTGGTGAAGTAATTAAGCGTAAGAGACCTAGCTTATTAGATCATTTAAATATCTCTCTCTCTCTCTCATCTATTTTACTCATGCATCTTTTATTTATTTTATTACCATGACATTTCAGCCTCAGAATGTGCTACATGCTACGATTATGTGATGCAAGACGAGAGAAGGATGAAAGATGCATCAGATTGTAACTATGCCAACATGAGTATTTTATTTATCCTAGCAACCTTCTGGACATTATTTCTCTATCAGGTATAAAATAAATAGACACGCATATCCACACACACACATATATATATATAAATATAGAGCCCCGATAGAAATGGGTTATACATTTCCCATTATAGGATGTACTACCTATCTTGTTATTCCTATCTTCCCCACACTTTTTATACACATCGAATAAAATACCTATAACATATATAAACTGAGATGACACTGACAATGTATATACACACACACAAGCTCACAAGCATGATATCTACATATCTTTGTTGTATACACTCATGAATACATATCTATGCATGTAAAGAATACAATTGATCTATAGATGATCTCCCAATTCCTTCTTTATATAGCATAGTAATAACAATGATTTCACTTCTACTTTGCATTCATCATAGGTTGTTAATCTTCCCACGCGGAAATACCATTTTCATTTAACCTTCTTATTGGTAAGTTAACAATGACAATTTATTTCTACTGTGACTATCCTATTTGATCATTAAGGTCATCCACAGTTTCCCCCTTCATGTACTTCCTTATATAATAAAGTATTCCTTCTTCTTCTCTGTCTCTTCCTTTCTTGTCTTATTCAAATATTCACTAACTTCTATGGAGCTCAATTACTGCTTATACTGTGAGAAACTACTCAAGAATGATGTAAGCACATATTATATATGGATTTATCTATATACTGACTGTATTATTCTAGAAGATGGCATTCTGTTCTGTTTTATGTCAGTCAAATGAGGCATCAAAAACATGTATATACACTTCCCCGAATAATCCACCACAGTCATCACGGATATCCGAAGCTGGTCTCTCTTATCAACTGTCTTATCATAGACGCCCTTCCCTATCTTACTCTCTCAGTGCAGTTACAACTCATGCGCATCATAAAAAGAGCAATGATAAACGCACCTATTCCACCTCATTAACAATGCAACGGTCCCCTTTCTTTCTAGTTCAATCCATTTCCAGTTCATCCTCCCTGTCCTCTCTATCGGATGTTTCTGTATTCTCAACATCATGTTCATGCGAAGATAAAAATGTGAATGTGTGTGCACCCTATCATCACACACGTACCACACATAATATCGCATCCTGAAATGAATCAAGAATAATGAGAAAATAAATGTATACAGCAAACATGTATACACACACACACACATGACACTCTAATCTATCACAGCTTTACATCTACATCTACATATACACACAAAAAAAGAAGATAACAATACCAAACAAACAAAAACAACTTCGATCAATGTTTATACCTTTCTGTTTAATCTTATACATACAAATGCATCTAACTTTCCTCTTGACATATATTATTCTGTATACACCCATTCTATGCCTCATTATGCCCCCCCCCTTTCTATCCTTTCTTCTTTACTATTAATGATAATAAATCACCCAGTATGTCATTTGATTCTTACCTGATTGATATTAGAGTATTTGGAGCATGTAGGACATCGGGATTACCTATCATTCTCCATCAACAGATAAGGTTGTATGACTACTGGGAGAGTCAGAGAGATAGGAACCATGCTTGGATTCATTTTGGCACATTGGAAACATGCCAAAAATAATAAAAATGAATTGTTCAGTCATCCCTAAGCGTCTATTTTTTTATTATTATTTATCTCTTTGTTTTCTCTTTTTTTTTGAAATAATGGAATTACAGAAGAAGGCAAGTATTGCTACCATCAACGGTACAACTCAGTTTCAAGCAGACAACCCTTCTTCTACGCCTTCTTCTAAACCGCCTACTGTACATAACATAGCTGTGACAGGTAACAGAAAAAGAAACCAGTTCGTTTGACATCTCTCAAGACGATTTCACTTTTAGAACCTCCTACGACTGTATCTACTTCTATACCCGCTACAAACCCAGTCTCTGAACCCAATACAACCGAGTCTGAGGAAGAGGCCATCAGGAACCAGAAACTGGTTGAAGAGTTTCAGTATTTGTTAGAGAAGAGTCAGAGTTTGTTCAGTGGGTTAAGGTAAGCTAGACGTGTATGTCTGTGGAAAGAGAATGTTGAGACTTTTTGGTCTATAGAGATTTACCTCCAACTGGAAGTCACCGTCAATGGAGACCTGTAGGTGCATACGTTTGACTTCATAAAGTATGAATACTCTAACTTTCCATTTGTTTTGCTAGTATTTTGAAAAGACATTTGAAGTATATACAAAAGTAAGTTTTTTTTTCCCTTTAATAAAGAGAGAGAGTAAAAGAGCATTCAACACATGGGATTGTTAGCTATGGAAGTTTCAGCAGACACATCGGTCTATTCTCGAGAACAAAAGCAATTATGGCCTGAAAAGATGGGAAGTGGGGGAAATAGCGAGTAAGATAGGACAACTGTATTATCATTATTAGTAAGTGGAATTGACGTGAAGAGAGAAAGAGACATTAATACCTTCCTGGATAAGTTTAAGGACAAGTGAAACAAACTATCTACATGAGGCCTATGTATTTTATGAGGCAATTCACGAAAGACAATACTTTAAGGACATATTGGAAGTAAAGAAGTAAGTAGCCAAAAGAAAGGGCAACATTGCATGAACTCACTCTTTCATAAAGTTCTGCTTTGATGATCAAGAAGATGAGATACTATGCTAGGTTCATTATTGTGTGTTTATTATTGAATAAGAATGAGAATGTACGTCAGTTGATTAGTGAATTGGAGGGATTAATAGAGGAATACACCAAAAGCTTCAAACCACCTGATGCTAAGGAATGGCAAATGGTATTAGAAGAGATCAGTACATTCACTGAAGCAGAGAAAAAGCTGGTACCTATCAATTTAGATAAAACACCTGACAAGATCAAGCATCGCTTACCTAGTACAATTAAAGAACGAGAAGTGACATTGAATATTCCCAAATTGAAGCTACAGGAGGCGATATTAGTGGGTAATTGCCAGAAGCAGATCAAGTTCTCAGAACTTACTCTGGACATGTACCGAATGTTACAGTCTTTGGAAAGAGAGCCTTTCATTAACCGAATAACAAGGGGTCAAGTGACGAAACCCAATGATACCATGCAGTCTGAACAAAAGAAGGAAGGTGTGAAAGAGGATTCTCAACCGACAATCAATACGAACACTGCTATTCAATCGAATGCGGACAAACAAAACAAGAGATCCAATCCCCATAAATACCTACTCTATCGCCCATCACTCAGTCAATTACTAGTCTATATATCCACTGCATTCAAGGACACGAGCGATAGCTCTGCTCTTTTATTATACCTGTCAGCTGATGGTCATGCATATCCGAATCAAACCATTCCTGGGTACAGTGGGGGTGTACTGATGAGTCAAAGAAGTAAGCCCGCGTCTAACACAGAAGTGTTGGTCAACAACACGGCCGTCTCGGCCACTGTGGCAGCGGGTGCAGTTCCCAATGCTAATTCTGTAGCAGCTACTTCTGTCTCTAATATAAATGCCACTGTGAATCCAATCAATCCCCCTGAGGCCGTATCCACACCTTCAGTCAATTGTCTCCACCCTGCTGATCTGGTCCCATTTACACGTAAATCCTTATTTATCATCATCGATAGTGACGAGAGCACAGAATTCAAGAACATGTTAAACGTGTTCGATCAGCCTGTCATGTGTTTGATGTCACCAGTAGAATACCCTTCTTCTGTCCAAGATAAGAGTGAGATTGGCAGTCTCTTCACTCTGTTCTTACATACGCCCTTACTTGGATTCTGTTCTGTTTCTGATATTGGTAATCTAGATCAGGATAAATGGGATGACTGTGTGAATAAGATATCAGAAATGGAAAAGGCTATTGGTGATCTTCTCATGACTGATCCCAATGTTGGTAAGTGAACTTGATAGGGAGGAGACGGAAACACACTCTAATATGAATATCACTCTCTAGATATAAGTATCAAGAGATTCATGACTGATGATTTCCTGTATTACTTTATTGTGAGATTCGTTCTATGTTCTCTCTTTCTTAGATATCATTCTTCATTCAAAGACGAAAAGGTGAATTTTCAAAAAAGGGATCATCTGCTTTACTTATTTTCTTCTTTTTAGTCATTCCCTTCATGTTCTCCACCACTGCCCGATCAAATCTATTTGTGTATGGAGATTATCAAGATGTTGGGAGAACTCACTGCAATTGCTGATGTGGGAACCTATTTCAGTCTCCCTTCTTATGCCACCGCCCCTATTCCAGTTGCAGGTGTTATGCCTTCTACTAACACTGCCAATAGTATGAACCCATCAGTGACTTCTACTATTGTGAATCCCACAGAATAAAATCTATTTATTTATTTTTTAAATAAATTCCATTTGAAAGACGAAAAGAATGAAATGCTTTACGATGTTTATGTTATTTATAATATGTATGATATGTACTGTTTATGATTCCCCTTTTGTTTAATCTTCATCACAACTAGAGGGAAGACTGAAGCTCTCCACACGTTGTTCCATCCACCCCTTCTTCTGAAGTTTAGCACCTGGACCCAACCCACGTTTAGCAAATGCACGATAGATAACACAATGATACTTTCCACCTGTCAGTTGCTTCTCTGCTTCCAGAATAGCGTCTCTGGCAGACACAAAATTAGGATTACAAGGCTGTAATTTCATACCATCAATGACCAGCTGAACAGCCAAAGTGTTACCATAAGACACAATGTGATCTTTCACTTTCTCGAGGTCTTCTGTACTCATGCGCTTCTTACGGGTATCTTTAGGTACAGGAGGCAACCACTCGGGTGTGAACCCAAGTTCATCTACCAAACTCCAATACACTTCATACAACATCTCAGCCCATACTTCTCCCTTGGCATGCACACCCCAATAATCAAACTTGTCCATGATACGGTACGTGCTGGGATTGGTCTTTAATGAAGTGGAGTACTTGTATTTGCGAATACCTTCACCACCATTGGAGTAATCTCCCATACCGAACTCAATTGTGTTCTTAGAATCTTTATGCATTCTAATCACTGTAGCTATAAAGTCGCCCCATCCTTCACCCATGCCTCCGGCTTCACCCCATCCAAGGCAGTTGGAGTTCTTGGGACCACCTGTGAGGCGAATAGAGACACCGTGTGTGTATTCATGGATGACAATACCACTCTCAAAGTCACCATCTCTCATTGGTTTTGTCTGGTCCCAAACGTACATGCGCATCTTACCATGTTTACCATCAGGTGGAGTAGCAAAATTAGCATTGTTACGACCTAGAGAAAGATAGAAAAGGCGTTTAGAAGGAATGCATCTTTCACCTAAAAAGATAAAGTATTCACCTGATCCATCCTGTGCATTAGCAATAACAGCATCACCTGCTCCATCATCATTCTTCCTTCCTCGTCCCAGGTTATCTTGTTGGAAGTTACCTAGATAAGACGAAGAGTAAGCGCTTTTGTTTCGCCTATCTTCGCTGGTATTTACCTGATTTCTCATCAAATCCAAATCGATAGAAGAAGTCATGTGCAGTATTACACCAATAGAAGAGATTGGTGACTGCAGCATCTTCATAATCTTTCGGTTCCTGAGTATCAAAATCCACCTGGAAATCAAACACCAGATCCCCATCCTCATTGACTTCACCCTTGGGACGGTGATTCTTCTGCCACTCAGATCCACCATCGGGATTGGTATGAGTGTATGCATTATTACCAATAGTCACATTATACGACTTCCATCCCTTTAATTGAGTTCCCTGTGCATGCCATCCATCCGGACTAGCCCATTTATCGTGAGGGTTCTTGACCATCTGCTGAAGACTGTCACTAGGATCATTGTACCCGAATGGCACAACATTATAAAGAGTAGCACTGGAGACCCAATCGATCAAACTGACCACAGTCCCATCGTGTGCGTTGATATGGCTGTTATACCAATTATCCTTTAATTCCAACTGAAGGTCCCATACCAACTGGAGTTCACCTGTCTCAAGTTGAACATAACCTTGACGTGCTTCTACGGGCGAGAGTGCAAAGGGGACATTGGAGAACTCAATCCTGTCGTCTTCAAATGAGCTCTTGATTGTGAAGACATTGGGATCAAGGGTGTTGACAATAGTAGGATCAGGAAGTGATTGCTTCACAAAGGCCAAGAGAGATAACACTGCTTCTGCTGGATCAATGACTGGAGCAGCCTGGTTGAGAATGGTATAAGAAGGTTCGGTGATAGTGAATGTGGTCTGAGGAACCACAATCTGGGCAATTGAACTGAACCCATTCTTGACTGACTAAAAAGACACAAGTAATGTGTAAATAGTCAACTATAATATATGCACACACACACACACACACACACACACACATATATATATACACACACATACACACACAAATAGAGTACCTTTAATATGCCTTGTGTTTGAGCGTATCCTTCAGCAAAAGAGTTACCATAACTGATCACTCTACCGTGTCTGTCTACATTGACATTGATATCACCGTTGAATACTTGCAACCCATTCACTTTTTGACGTAAATGAACATGTGTCACTCCATTCAGATCAGTCTGATAAGCACTCAATACATCGAAATTACTTGAAGTCAGTTCAGATCTAGCAAAGGCCATAGCGATCTCTTCAGGATTCTCATCACTGAATGTAGCAAACTGAGTGTCTACAGAAGCATATTCCCGATTCAATTCAGGGCCAAAACTACGGGACAGTCCTTGTTGGTAGAGTCGATCCGGGTTCAGGGAATAAGGCAGAGTAGCTGCAAGTGTAGTGGATGCACCAAGGAGTAACAGTACAGCAGATGTGATGGAGTATTTCATAGTTGAATAGAATAAAATAAAAAAGGGGAAAAATCTTTAGTTCCAATGAAGATGGTATTTATATGGTGAATTTCAAATTTATATATATATGGAGTGGGTGGGATTATATCCGTTATCGTGGAGCACATGACGATCACCATAGTTACATTTATTCTCTTGTTGTTAATTCAGTCCCAGTTTCCCTTATCTCTCTACAGAGACATCCATGATAGGTATGAACATGTGTGATCTTAGAGTGTGTATCCATAGTGATTATCTACTCTATAAGGAATGAATGTCTTCATTTCAATACGAGCCTGATCCATAGGGAAGAGTATAAAATGCTACGCTTTTTTTCTTTACTTTCTCTGTGTTTATATCCCCCCAAGGAACTGAATATGATTTGACCCTGTCTGATTGGTGTCTTATTAGGACATTTCCCATATATGAGTATAGAGGGCAAACCTATTACAATTTCCTTTTATAGATCACCATGGTGAGAAAACACAAACAATCGAAATCCAATGACTCAATATGACTTCTCGGAGGGAGCAGTTGGTATTAAAAAATGAGAAATAATAAATAAAATCTTGCGTGATTTAGGGTTCTTATTATTGCTATTCGTTCTTTTCCACAGATGAAATGAAACAGTCCTAACATGCATAAAAGTAAGTGCTTTTTATTCTGACCAATCAATGAGTGATTACCAAATAAGGAAATGTGCTGATATCCTTTGGGGGTGGAATACAATGAATTAGAAGCTTTCTTTTTTGTTCATGGATGGAAATGGTAATATATACTCTATAGATGACTCATCAGCTGTTCATGAGTTGTCTGAATAGAATCATTCCAAAATAGAGTGATAAAAAAGGGATCATATATTGGTATATAAAGTAAAAAAATAATTATTTTTCAGAGTATGGTACAATTGAGTCTGTTGGATGGAGCAGAGGATGAAGAAGACCTTAATTTGACTAGGAATAAACAGTTAGATACACAGTAAATGCCAAGTCAACTCGTTCTCACCTGTAAGTGCCACTCTGGCTGATTGTTCAAAGCATTCTTTCACTCCTCTATTGTGTTTAGCAGAACATTCAAGATATCTAACTGCGTGTATTCTTTTTGCAAGTGCCAGACCCTATTATTTCAAGTGTCAGAGTGTGTACCTTTTACTATTCAATTGTTTTTACCTCTTCATACAATATACAATCCTGAGTTGTCTCTCTTAAATCACACTTCAATGCAACCAGAATCAACCTGGCATGTGGACTGAAGTCTGTTATTTCATCTAACCACTTATCTGCTATATTCAACATTGAATCTCTGTTCTCTACCGAGAAACATAACATAAAGACATGTGTCCCTGAATAAGAGAGTAGTCTGATCCTGTCAAATTCCTCTTGTCCAGCTGTATCCCATAATGACAACTCCATATTCTGATTGTCAATTGTCAATTCTTGTACATAATTCTCGAACACAGTAGGTTCATAGACCTTATGGTTGGAGTAATATCAGTGTGTAGTTCTTCAACTCCTTTCATCACCCTTACCTGAGGGAAGTAGTTCCTTGTGAATACACTCAGAAGAGATGTCTTGCCACATGCACCGTCTCCACACACCACTATCTTCCTATTGATTATTCTATTGTCATTCTCTTTACAGATAAACATGGTTATAGAAGGAAAGAAAGAAAAACAGTAATAGAGGAGAAAAGAGGAGTAGAAAAATCAGAAAGAAGGGGGGGGTGGACACGGGACTATATATTCAATGATTCCGGGTGCTTAATGAACGCTTATTGAATTTAAATAAGTGCAATTTGTAGATTTAATTCGCTTACTCCATTGGCATAATTCGCACACTCTTTACAGTCTATGATTGACTCATGACTGTTCATGGCCACTATGGATGGATGAGTGTCCTGAGATAGAAGTACTCTATGCACTTCTTTCTCTAAGCTGTAATCAATGAAACAACGCGAGAAGGGTGATGGGAAAGAGAGGATCAATGCACCTCGTATATTACCCAGTCCTTGTGACACTAACATTTCTATTTATGGAAGGTGCCACAATTACATAATATGGGGGGAATAATCCATGGCAACACTCTTGGGGGACAGAGCCTTTCTTCCTATTGATGACGCAGGATGAACTTTTTTTTTCTATTATTATTTTTTTATTTTATTTCCCATTTCTCCCCCTTTTTCTATTTTTATTCCTTTGTGTGATAAAATAAGAAAAATTTTATTTTATTTCTATACGTTCAATGTCTTCCGGATCTACTGTTTATGTTGGTAATCTCGATCAAAGGTTAATATTTATTACATTTTATATGATAAACACACAGCTTAGAGTGGAGATTAGGAGTAGTGGCTGTGCATATTGGGTGGGTGTGAATAGTGGGTGTAGTGCGCGTGGTGGCTGTGGAAAATGGGTGCAGATAGAATAGTGTACACTGCAATAAATGATCTGATAGCTGATTGCTTATATTATAGAGTGACAGAGGCCATTTTACTCGACTATTTCTCCCCTATGGGATCTATAGCTAATATCAAGATTGTTGCTGTAATTATTATTGTTTGTTGATAGCAGTAACGCGTATATTAACTCTTATTTTTATATTATATAGGTGCATAGACATGGTGGTTTTGTAAGTGTTTATCCTATTTATATCATACCTGTCTATTTACTCATTCAATAACAGCCTAGTGTCAATTATGGCTTCGTTGAATATGTTGATGCTGCCTCTGCTGATAAGGCTATCCAAGAACTAAATGGTAGCAACGTATTTGATCATGTAAGTGGATAGCGAGTGTGTGTGTGTGTGTGTGGAAGTGTATGTAAGAGTATGTGAGTGTGGGAGTGTATGTGAGTGGGTGAGTGTGGGAGTGTATGTGAGTGGGTGAGTGCATGTGAATGGGTGTGAATGTGTGTGATATATGCGTTTGTTACCTATATTTACTCTTTTTGTGCACAGGAAATCAAAGTAAACTGGGCTCAACAAGGTCAACAAAACACCAACCATGTAAGGGAAGAGAATCCTAACCAATTTCAAGTGTTTGTGGGTGATTTAGCCCCTGAGGTGAATGATGATAACTTAGCAAGTGCCTTTGGTATCTTTGGTACATTGATGTAAGTCAAAAAGATGATATGATGGATGATATACTCACACAGACAAAACAGCAATTCCCATGTTATGAAAGACAATATGTCTGGCAATTCAAGAGGTTTCGGGTTTGTCACTTTCCGTGAGAAGGCTGATGCTGAACAGGCTATTAGCTCAATGAATGGTGAGTTACTTGGTTCTCGTAACATCCGTGTCAACTGGGCCACACAGAAGGGACAGGATACTCCTCCTCCTCCTCGTCCTGGACAACAACTTCCTTATGAGACTGTTCTTCAACAAACTCCCTCTTATGTCACCAGTGTCTATGTTGGTAACTTACCTCCTAATACTTCAGGTAAGAAAATGAGAGTGAAGGTACGTGTGTGTTTGTAGTCTAATACTCACCCATATTATTAGATAATGACTTGATTCAACCATTCCAAAGATTTGGTTTTATCCATGAGATCAAGTTACAGTCTGATAAAGGATTTGCATTTGTCAAGTAAGTGGATTCACACATATTTGTGTTTATACTGTTGCTTACTTCTATTCTCTCATAGACTGGATTCACATCAGAATGCTGCCAATGCTATTGTTAATTTACAGGGCATGAATATCAATGGTCGTGAAGCAAAGGTAATCATTGAGTCTTTGTACGTTTATTGCTTGATATTAAAATGATCTGTATAGTTATCTTGGGGTAAAGACCGTGCTCCTACTACTTACTCTTCATATAACAACAACAACAACAACAATGGTGGCTATAACAACGGACAACAACAGCAACAACGTAACCTTAACAACAGCTGGCGTCAAGAGAGACAGTAAAAGAACAAGGTAAATTTGTCACCTATAATGAAGTGTCTATGCCCTATATACTCACTCTGATTGCATAGATAATTGTGTGTGAATGTATGTATGTATGTAATATAAAGACACTCCATCTTTTTAATCCATAGTAAAACCCTTTTAATCATCTTCCAATCCTCTTTATATGATCTATTTACCTTAAAGAAGGAATTTGACATCGTATTTTATCCCATTTACAGTTGTACTATATATATTTTATTATAAAAAAAACCATCTTATTATTATTATTTATTTATTTAGTGGATACAGAATTATAGTTCAAGGCAGACATATCTGACTTCACAGTGGTATCATTTAAGAAGGCGAAAGTAGCTTGCATGTCAAAATAAGAGTCCAGGTCAAATAAGTCATATTTGCTAGGAGGAACAGTAGCATCTTCAGCAGGAGTAATAGGCTCATCCTTCTTCATATTGTATTCTAAGTGAAAAATAGGGTGAGTAACCAGATAAACCTGTATTCATTCATTTATATACCTGAACTAGACGGGAGTGATGGTGTTTCTGTCACTGCCACCTCTTCTTTCTTGTGAAGTGAAGGAGGAAGACTCTTTCGTTTAGTGTTCTTCAGACTGCTGTTCTCACTTTCAATAGGAGATTTAGATTTGACTGACTTCTTCTTCTTGGTGAAGAAAGGGAAGGATCTTCGGGTCTTGATCTCGGGGGTTTTTGGTGATTTCAGTGCAGAATCATTCTTCCCGTCGGTTGACTTCTGATCTATTTCTTGTTCTTGGTTAGCATTGGTCATGCCTCTATTAGTGTAACTCTGTTTGATGGCCATAGCCTGTGTGGGAATCTCAGCAGGCTTCTCGATCTTCTGGGAAGCAGTATAGCGATAAGGATGATTGGTAGATTGCATTATTGGATAGGTTTGATGCCTTTGTGCTACTACAGCAGTCGTCACCTTGGTGACAGCCATTGGCTTGGTCACCATGGATTTGTTCACTTCGATGTTACTCTTGTCACTTTGGATACCACTCTTGTTGCTTTGGATACCACTCTTGTTGCTTTGGATACCACTCTTGTTGCTTTGGATACCACTCTTCACATCTTCTACATCCACTGTACTCTCGTCTATTTCTGTGGTGTCTTCATGTATATTCTCCGAGGATGAATCGTCTACTGTGTTCTTCTCTTCAATAGTCTCCAATACTTCTTCTACTGGATGGGGTTCCCAGTAGGACAGGTTCCATTGTCTCTGCATATGGCGTGCTTCTTCGAATATGTTGAACCAGTTAATAGGAATAACAGCCTTTAGATGCCTAGTCCATAGATGGATAGGTGGATTACCCGCATAGTCAAATGCATGGTATACATCAAAATTCTCGGGTAGATATCTATTAATAGTAAAATAATGATGTTAATATGGAGTGGTGATTGGATTGGGTGTTAATTGAGTTGGATGGTATTTTTTTTTATTTGGGGGGATTTATTTTCTTGCTTATCACTTGTACTTTTTGCTATACCTTGCTTCTGACCATCTCAATTCTTCTAATCTATCAGTGCCTGTTTGAAGCGATGAGTATATTGAGGGTATAATTGAAGTTTAATAAGTCAAACTTACGAAGAAGAAAGAAGCAACACATGTCATCATCCCATCCTGCATGTGATATGTCAATAAACAGTTATCGATCATGGATTAGATTTACCTTGGAATAGGCCAATTGCAATGAGCTTAATTTTAATGATATAGAGTTCACCCTGCCTTAATTCACTGACAGGTACTGGCTCAAGCATCTCTTCATGATTGGGATCTGTATTTGAACTGTCAACTGAATTGTGTCTTGGGGTCTGATTGTTACTCCAATTGGACATAAGTTTAGGTTTTCTGTTTGAATCAGTCATCTATATATGGTAATAGCAGTAATATAAAAGGAATGTCTATTTTGTTTATAAACAATAAAGTAAAGGGTAAGAAAAAAATAGGAGAAAGGGGGAAGAGCTGTGTGTGTGTGTGTGTTTTTTATATCTGATGCCATTTTTAAAACTGTTCAAGGCACTAAATTTATTTAATTAAAAGGAGTTCTTCTTACTAAATCTATAGATGATTGTACTACGACATGGGTCTGTAACCCTAATAAGTCTATTCAGCTTATTATACACAATCACCCATTATATGTGTTATTATATGTACAAAGTTATTATGTGTCTTCATTTGATTTCAGTATCATGCTCTTTAGGAATCGTTGTAGGACATGTCTCATACGCTGTGGTGTTATCTTGGTTGAATATCTTCTTATCCTGTATTCTAGACATCTAGTCACCGTATCCTTAGGTATATATGAGTCCTTCTTGTCATCCATTCTATCGGCATCAGGGAGACTCGGCAGAATGACTGAGGTGGCAGGTCTACTATAATAGAATGATGGTGACATCCACTTAGCAAAAGAGCTCTTTTGTGTCGATGCTGAGTACCATGATGGGGACATAGATGTGCTGGGTAATATGCTGTTGCTATAATAAGACTGATAAGGATATTCTGCTGATTCCTTCTCATTCTCTTGATCTGTAATTAGATGTCTATAACTACTTATCAATGCAAATTCTGGAGGTATTATATCCATAATTACTGTGCCCATCAAGTGTAAATGACGAATAGCCTGTAATACATCGGAAACTATATGATATATTGTAAGACATCAATGATAACATTCTTATGGTTATTACCAGAAAGGCGTAGTAGCCTGTATGAACTTACCATACAAATATTCAAGAAATTCCCTATTCTTGAATATTCCCTTTTCACTAATCCTGTTCATAATCTTGTTCCATAACTCTGTCCTATCACACCAATAGGGCCATCCATACTGCATCAACACGATCATGCTGCCTGCCTTCTCGTCCCATTTGAGTGCTGAATCAATGGAGGCCATACCTCTTCTCTGTTCAGATTCATTATCGAGACTCACCACTAGATGCTTAATGCACCGTACTACCAGGCCTTCCTGTGTCACCCGCATTAGTCCAAATTCATGACCATAGAAAATATTGGCTACAGTATGACAGTCTATTTCGTCATATATGAAATCCCTCTCATTCAGGCCATTGGGGATGGGGAATACAGACAAAATAATCGCTATTTCCAGCGTAGATTGCTGTAGAATAAATTAAGCCATAAACAGGAGAAATTAAATAAATAATTAAATGATGTGGCTTTAATTCTCATATTTCTACCTGTAGACTGCCCACGAGCAAGTATATCACACCAATGTTATACAGAACGCGGAATGCAAACATAAAAGGTATGTCCATTTCGGTCGATGTCCGGTCCCCTCTCTCTTGTCTACGTTGGATCTCAATACGATCACATATACTCTGAGACAATTCTAATGCTTTTGCTAGATTTCCAGGGACAGAAGGCTATAGAAAACATATAAGAGGAAGTCACACTTATTCTATTCATCTCAACTTACAGAGGATAGGGCCAGATCACTTCTCACCAAGAGTACAGCATTATGCATATCAAAAGGCAGGTTATACCCATCAATAACACGACACAGCTCTATATAGAAAAGAAGTATGTTATATATATATAAAAAAATACATACATGTGAATGTGTATATTCATCATTTTACCTTGTTCCCAACTGCCTAATTCATCCATAATGGACTTCTCTGATACTTTTTCGATCGCCCAGTACCATAAATCCACAATGTGCCTCAAGCAATCAGCTGCTTTACTTAATATCTGAAGGGCATTATCAACACCTTTCACACAATACGATTCTAGTCCTTGTGCTCGTGTCTTTTCATCTTCATGTTCATAACGTGGTATCTTTGTGTTATCAGAGAAATTTAGTGTATTCTCAACTGATCCGTTGATATGATTTTGAAATGAGCAGACAGGGATGAGGCATGATTTCTGGTCAGGTGAATCAGTACCACAGATGGCCTTATAATAATAATACGCCAATTGTACAAACTGTAACATCGCACCCATATATTCACACATTACAGTAGATATGATCTGTAAATCCTCAGGTGACATGTTCTCATTGGTGTCTATTCGAATACTGTTCCTATGCTCCTTCAAGTACTGCAGTCTGATTGTCTGGGAGACAGAGTCTAGTTGTTCTAATCCATTGTATCTAGTAGCCTATAATGAGTTGACAATTATATACATGGATGTCTTATTATTTACCCGCATGCTGAGAGCATATTGCAGGTGAATCGAATGGATTCTTCCCACTTATGTTTCTTGATATAGAATCTTTGGCCCAGTAATAAGAACTGACCGAATAAATTATAGGGTAATATGATGAAATGTTTACTGTCTGTTGATTTGATAGATGGTATCCTGTCATTTTTAGTCAATAGCAATCGTTGTTTATATAGACGAGGGAATAACTCTGTCACTGGTAGTAGGTTTAGTTTTTAGTTGAGTGTATACACATACACGCACTTACCTAGCAGTTCAATCCTCCTTTTTCTATCGTCCCCTGTCGTCTTCTGAGTGCACAATATCAGCAGGTTAATAGCCCCAATCTATATAAGAAGTAATTAGGTTATTTTGCCCTTATATTTTTATACTTGATAAAAATTACCAGATATTTATAGGCATGTCGAGGAAATGCTTGGATGTAATCAAATAAGATCTGAAAAGCTCTGGCCGAGTCTTTCTCTTCTAATTGATCTATTCAAAGTAGGATTGTTTCAATGCTTAATCTCACATAAAAAGTGAATGTTTCTAACCTCTTGCAAAATCAATGATATTAGACTGTAATAAACAAGGCAATGTAGCAAAGAATCCTATTTGAAAATAAGAATAAATAAACACACGCCCTCTCTACACTCTAATAGGACGCGTACTGCTCAAGTCTGTATCTCTTATAGGGTCTATATTCTCTGCTATCTTTACTAGATAGGACTGAAAGATGACATTCTTCATATTATATGATTGGCTGTTTATATAAAAGGAAAGAATAAGTAATATGTATTTGTGTTTGTTATGTCTGTTCATTTACAGTAAAACAAAGCTCTGAATTGCCTTTTCATAATTGCCTGTCTTTATAGCATGATAATGACTTTCTAACTAGCATATACAGTGGTCTGTAAATTAGAATGAAACAAACAAACAAAAAGATATTATTGATTCTATTACTTCTTTCTCAAATGACTGTTTGTCCTCTATTTCATGGGTGGATTGATTAGACATTTATATACAACAGATCTCTATCTATATTATATGCTGATATATCTATATATAAATAGAGAGAGGGAGAGAGAGAGAGAGAGGGATATATATATACACACACACACACACACACACACTATATATATATTTAAGGTAGAAAAAAAAGAAGAGGAAGAAAGGGAAGGGGAGGTGAATCTTTGAAGGCAAGTGTTATCCATCTAGTCACGTGATAAGAGTCCTTGGGTTCAATTCCCAATTTCATGCGCCTATTTGATGGGTCAACAAAATGAAGGGGAAGTAATATATGCATCTTCAGTTTTATTTATCATCTAACTTAAATACGTGTAAGTCTCATCCATCCCTCTTTCCAGGTATTGCCTATAATAAATACAAGTGGTAAGTTAATTGAATGTCACCCTTCCATCTATCGAATGCTTACCTCTCTATCAATGTTTCAAGTCTCTTCTTTATATCCTGTGTCTACTCGCCGATGACAGTTAGTAGACGTATTATCATTTTAATTGATCACTTACTGTCACTGGAAATCTTGCCTGACTCATGACTTCACTCAATAGTGTTCCATGACTGGATTTGAGCTTAGACTTCATGATTCTCATTATAACAGCATCCAGCTGTTGTTTATATTATGTCAGTACATATATCATCATAGCATGGTAGGTCTATCATTACCTGATACTCTCTTCCTAACAATACTAACTTATTGATACTTGAATTCTTCTCGATCACTTCTTTAATAGTGGCAGTAGTCATCTTCAGACTGTCTTCGGGACTAGTGAATTGATGATTATATGAGAACATATCTGTCATTTTGATATCCAAGTTATTTGGGTGTTTAGTAATCAGTTTATAGTCTCTGCATGCTAATGAAGTTAGTGTCCGTCTCACTTCAACTTCATCTATTAAACAGGTTAATGTGTGGGTGTGGGTATATACAAATGTTGAACTATACCTAATTGTGTATATTCCAGTATATCTTCAAATGAATAGGATTTCCTTTTTTCATTATTGAACAATAACAGAATGACAGTCTGTAATAATGTGAGTGTGATCTTTTTCATGCCCTTCAGAATACATAAGTGATGAGTAGATGTTAGAAAGAGAATGATATAAAGAACATACAAGTGGATAATGAGCACTGACTTCGCATGTACTAAGTGAATTCTGCCATGTCAGACGGCGTTTGGGATACTTTCCCATATAGAATTCGGTATATAATGCTTGTAAGTTGAGAAAGTTAGATGGAAGATTGACATTGAGAGGAATATAGGAAGGCCAGAATCCATGAGTGAGCACATTCACCTGGAGTTCAGGAGACAGATGATCGTCTTGGTGTAGTTCCTAATAAGAACACAACTTAGAGTTCTTGCCATTCACTAACAATTCTCTAACTTACATTGAATTCGTCCAGCATATCATTTGACAATTTGATATCTTTCAGCATTCCTTCTAATTTACTGGTATATGCTCCTCCACACTCCTTTTTCATCCTGTTGAGCATGATGCGCTCACCATTTCTGTTGGTTTCTCCTAGCAGTAGTCTCTTGGCAAGATCTCGCTTATAGATGATCTCAAACTCATCTTTACTCTGGAGATTGCCAAACACAATCATGGCTTGGTCTATTGCTTCATCATCTAGTTTTTCATCTTTCAGCACAATATCAAGGTATTTAGCGAGTAAGGAAGGCACTCTGTTTGCCTTTAGATTAATGAAGTATTGTATTCCATCCTTCAGGCCTTTATGGAATGTTTCGTTTCCCTCAAAACTATGGTCAACTACATCATCTGCATGACAAATAAACTTTGTTAACAGGTTCATCTTTTCCTGTACCTTCAACTTCTCGCGCAATATACTCGTTCCTCTTGACTTATGGTAATTGATTAGAACACATTTTTCAGGCATTCCCCAGGTCTCCTTACCTTGATATAAGAAGTAAAGTACTTGGCATAGACTTCAGATGTGGCTACATTCTGCAACAATCTGAATAACATGGACAGATCATCCAAACACTTATCCTCCATAAAGTAACTGAAGCCTTATAAAACGATATATCAGCGGATATCAACACATGTGTACTCTTCTTCTTACATTTATCAAGAATATGTTCCATTCTTTTAATCAGCAGTTCCTCCCTTGTAATAGATTCAAGTGGTGCCTTCGTTGATTTATCAATAAACTTTCTTGACAAGAATATATTACACTCGTGTATTCTCGTAGATGCATGTCTTAGATAAGCAGACATGTCTATACTTTCAATCAACTCATCTCCTTCTGTCATATAAAATAATCTGGATTCTTCCAGGAATTGCTGTTCAAACTCACTTGTATACAAGTTCAATTCTATGAGCATGCGCACACATGACTGTAAGGGACCATCATCTAGTAATTCACCCACTCTCTTTCGCCTGAACACATCCAACATATTCCGAATCAACTTTTGGCGAACGTCATGGGACATCATGTACTGTTCTCTGAATAACATCAATGATATGTTCCAGATCGATCCTATCTTTGGTAGTGTGGCTACATAGGTACGATCCAAGTAAAGAAAGATGCACCTGATTTGGTTCTAAATAGGGTTGAGATGTTAAGTAGAAAGGAGTGAATTTCCATCGCCAAGCTTACTATCTGTTTAGAATATCCATTGTATAGATTATACACTTTCTCCAGGTATTCTGATCCTTCAACCCCCTCACTGTTCATTTATTAATCTATCAGCTTTTTTACTCATACAGTCGACTTACTTGGATAACAGTCGAAATTGCCTCTCAACGTGTATACGGAACTCATGTTGTAAAGAAGCCACTAATTCCTCTGACTTATCATACTGACACAAGTTCTCACAGAGCTATAGAAGAACGAATGAGTTTCGACACATGATGGATGTTTCTGTTCATTACCAAATAGAGTACTTCCAAACTCTCTGGTGAAGGTTGTTGTTCGAATACAGCATAAATGGCAAGTTTCAGTCTTTCCCAAGCATTCTTCTCGTAATCCACAGGTAAGGGTGGTCTTTCCACTTTTGAATGGATGAGAGAGAAGTTTAAGAGATGAGGTTTCTTTTCTTTTACCTTTCAGGTCATACACGATCAACTTCTTGTCTGATACAATAGGATTACGTTTATCTCGCATGATTGAATTAGATAATAAGTTACTGAATGGAAGTTGATAGGATCGAGATGCATCGTTTTCTAATCGAGGTCGTTTGATTGAGTTGTAATTTGACATGCTTTTGAAAAAAAAGAAAAAAGGTACACACTGAATGAGTGAAGATAAAAAAAATCTTTATTTTTTTTGAGTTTCAATTTATCCGCATGGTTTCTGTTGAGTAGTGTCATAGACACGAATTATCCTGGATTGATCAAAGTCATTCTGAGAGAAAGCATATCCCCTGGATTGTTTCAATCGTTGAATCTTTTTAACTTTATTGACAGCTTGTCGAAACCGATCCATTCTGGGTCTGTAGTCAGGTAAGTTCAGTTTTTGAATTTCCTGTATATAGTGATAGCTTTTGGTTCTGTACATACGTTTATAGCTGTGATACATTTTAGTGAGTGAGCAATGTGTAATAACTTTCACTTACTATTTCCATAGATAATCACGAAGATTACAAGCAAGTGGGACAAGAATAAAGAATAACCAGTAATTCACGTTTCCATATAAGCGTGGAACAATACCAATGTACTCCATAAATATATCCCAGGGGAGTAATGGACCCACATAAGAGACCAGTGGCATGAATATAAACCAGATGATCATTGATCCCGGAATGGCTATGAAGGTATACTTTGTCCATATACTGTGAAGAGTCTTATTGAATACACATGCATTTACAACTGTATTCATTTATCTTACTCTGTAATCAGTGCTGCCTTCCATAATATAGTGGCCAGAGTGGCTGTAAAAATAGTTGTGCCTACCCACCATTGACCTCCGGACCAGCCAGTTTCGAACACCTCATCTTGATTGAATGCAGCCATTCCTAAAAAGAAGAGAAGCTAATATAAATTCACAATAATGATCTTTGATATTTAATTGATTTTTTTAATAGTTTGTTCTGTCATAAGGATAAGATTACTTACAGCTGAATGGTAGACTGCATTCAATATCCAGCCCCAAAACCTCTTCTGATTAAAGAACTCGTTTCTCTGTCCGAGCATATATAGCTGGGGATATTTATCGAGTAGTCTGGCAGATGTGAATTGATCAAATATACCAATGGCAATGGGTGGTAGTATAGTGAAGAATACATTGAAACATGACATTGTCCAGGATTCATACAACGTTTGTCCTGAAAATCCATTAAAGATGGCATACTAAACAATATTCAGTCAGTAATATATTGACTAGATTTGTGTGTAGGTGTGCCTCACCCAGAATTGTGTAAGGTAAAGTGCTACGTTCTTGTAAAAGTAATAGAAAATCATTTTACTGAGTCTTTGATAAGCCCATGCTCCATGAACTAACAACAGTTTCTTCAGGAACCTGAATTGAGATATAGAAAAATCTGCACTTCGAGCTGCCTGAAGTCCTTCTAATCCACTGATACCAATCCCCACATGAGCTGCTTGTATCATGGAAACATCATTTGCACCGTCTCCAATGGCTAATAGGATAGACTTGGAGTATTTTTTCACTAGTTTTACCACAAGTGCCTTTTGCAGTGGTGATACACGGCAGCATATAACCGCTTTGCATCGTGTAGCTACATTATAGAACAAGAACTCCATGTTCTTTTCTAATGCAAAAGCAAGACATTTACCTTCAATGATCAAAGCATAAGTCTAAAGAGTACATGTCATTAGATGATGGTTTCATAGAATAGATGGAAGACCTACATAGGATGTATCTGAATTGATGTCTTCTAATTCTGCCAGTGTCTGTGTTAGAAAGATTTCTGTTGATTCATAATCATGCTTATTACAGATATATAGTTCCATATCCTCAGTTAATAACTTGCAACTGTATCCTATATTGATAGCCGTCTCCTGTCGATCACCTGTCAAAACCCATATTTTGATATTGGCTTGTTGTAAGGTATGAATTGTTTCAGGCACACCATCTTGTAGTTTATCTTCAATAGCAGTAGCACCCAATAAGAGCATATCTTTCTCAATGATTTCTGCTGCTTTATCGAGTTCTTCTGCTCGATTCACAAGAGTAGTCGATGCTTTATCGTAAATAGCAGACCACACATTGTATTCATCCTGTGATATATCACGTACTGAATAACACAATGTACGTAATCCTTCAGATGCAAATTCCTACTTGAGAATGAGTACGGTATGAGGACATCTTAATTTCTCTGCTAGTTATGTTAATTATTTCAATATACCTCTAAATGGTGAAGTGTTGGCTCTATAAACGGATCCTGTTGTCTCAGTCGTTCCAGGATGACAGTATCCGCCCCTTTACAATACAATTTGATGTTACCTTCTGAATCTCTTAATATGACAGACATTCGTTTTCGAGTAGAATTGAATTCACATACTTTCAGAATTTCGAACTGAATATCTTCTCCTTTAATTCTGCATTGAATAGACTGAGGTCTGCGACCGTAGAACGTGTAACCGAAGATGTCACTTGCCCCTTGCACCAAAGCACCTTCATCAGGAGAAGCAGCCTGATAGACAATAGTGTCGGCTCCTCTTACCATTTCAGGAATGACAGTATGACAAGTCATGAGAGAGACGAGGAATTCATGAATAATCTCTGCATGTGTTCCTTCAACCAAATGTTTCTCCAGTTGTTTGAACGAGTACTGTCCTTTTGGATCATTCTGAGAACGAGGTCGACGTTCCTGATCAGGTGTGCTAGCATAAGACAGTCCAGCAATGGAGCATTCCCGAAACTCCATTTCGTTGCATGTCAATGTTCCTGTTTTATCTGAGAACACATATTCCACTTGACCTAGTTCTTCAATCAGACTACTACTACGTGCGATTGCATGTGTATCTGTCTTTGCATAATAGATATCAAGGTCATTATCTATCATGACAGCCTGAACGAATTTGACTATTTCCATTGTAACCATTAAGCTATAAATATAAAATTAGAGTTATAGCCATGGGTTACATAACAAGTAAGTACAGTAAATAAATCAAATAAAACAATAACTTTTTTACCTTATGGGAATAAAGCTGTTGAATAGAATCATGAATGTCAAGATATTAAAACCGAATTCTTTACTCCTTTCGGTAGTTGCTATAGCAAGATAATCCCATTGATCTCCCGCTTTTGCCTTTGGAATAAAATGGTTAGATGGAGTTGTTCATTCATGAGGAAAAGAAAAAACAATGTTTACTGTAGTCACTAGGTTTCCCAATGAGCATGAAATACTCATGATGACCAACATAGAGAATAAGTACAAAATATTGCGATTGGTGATACGTGCTACATTGGATGCCTTTGTTGGTTTCTTACTATAGAAATAAATAAAATAGTGAAATAGTTGTTTTTATCTTTTTTTTTCATTCTTACCTTGAGTTCAACATCAACTTGGTTTCATGACCTGTAAACACAACAATACCATATATCCAACTTGTGTTTCTCAATTGAGCACCTCTCAATAACAACTTACTTGGATCCAATGAGAAATCCTTTGACCCTGACGAGAAGGTAAGGTTCAATGTACCGTCGTAATTGTATAACCTATTATTCGGTTGTTCACATCGAATGACTCCCGACAGATTTCCAATATCAGAAGGTGATAAATAAGATGCTGTTTCTGGTAATGCCTGTTTTATTTTTAGATTGACTTCTCTATAATAATAAAATGTAAGGAGTGGGAATAGCAATCGATAGGTTGCTGTATTTACCCATCTAGGTTACTGGTTTCTATATAACAAAGTCCTTCAGGTTCAGATGAGCTTAATAAAATAAGATCTGCTGGGAAGAAATCTTTGCTTTCGATTCGGCATATATCACCTATTTTGATATCTCTCCAACACTTCTCAATAAACTTATCTTGATCTAATACTTTACATTTCCTTGCATTCAGTTGATGATCGGATCGATGTACACCCTAAAAAAAGAAAGAAAAAAGTAAAAAAATTTGACATGTTCATGTCCCTATTGAAGTTTTTTTTTTCAACTCACAAAAAAAAAGAAAGAAAAAAAAAAGAAAAGAGTTGAGACAATATACATTTTTTACCCTACATAATCTTCAATGATTTCTTTCACTGCAGTGAGTAAGAGTACAAAGATTAATGGGATGAGTGTTGTGTATCTTGAAGTAGGTGATATATTAGGTATTTGCTATAAAAAAGACGATATTAAAAAGAGATGATTTTTATCACCCGAAGTTTTTGGTTTTTGGTTTACCTGAATACCGGATATAAAGAGGAAGAAGAGGTTGGCGGATTTACTGAACTCGATGGACAAGAATATGGGAAGAAATGTGATCATATTGTATTTGGCTGTTGAAATTCTATTTCCTACATATTTGGTATTCAATTGGTTGTGTTGATTCATAAAAATGACACGGGCGGAATCATTCTCGACTGGGGAACGGCGAAATAGAGTTCTGAAGAGAGATTTATCTGGTACATGATCTATTTTATCGACTGCTTCTTTCATTGATATTCGATCCAACATCTCTGTAGACTCTGTGATAGGAGTGGCAACCGATGATGTGGAGTATTCTGAGAGGATGAATGGTGCAGAAGGTGGTATTTCATGTAGTGAATAAGAATCATTCTCATCTATAACTAGTTTGTGTGTTTAAGTGTTATTATACATTTATTGGATGGAGTATAGAGTACCTTTATCTATGTGTATCTGCCATTGAGACATGATAACGGGAAAATGAAGAAAAAGATATGGCGAGTAGAATACTGATAAAGAGAAAAGAAAAAGAGAGGTGGAACGATCAAATGAGAAGAGGTGGATGAAAAGGATTTATATATATGCAATATATACTAATACATGTATCTATATATATATATCTATATATATCTATATTTATCTATATGACTGTTGCTGGGGGGAAAGGGCGAAATAAGAGCTAGAAAAGAAAGGAATTGGTTGGAGGGAAGAAGGGGGTAAGAAAGAGGGGAGAATTGAGTTGAATGTGATCTCTGTAAATAGTCAGATCAAATAAGAATAATTCCATATAAAAATGCAGCAGGATAATGTTGGTTTTTGAATTTTAAGTATTAAATGAGCTGCCTTTGGTTCTTTTTCTATTATTATATAACCGATGAATCGTATGATATTGGCTTATAGGCTTAGTATCAAGGGTAACTTTAAAATATATGAGTGTAACTCTAATTGATTCTTGATGTACATAAACAACAGAGACTACATGAGATCATGGATGAGGAAAGACACATTGTTTAACCAGGACAATCTTAACTTAATGATTCTACAAATAATCTTTTATTAAAATGTAACCAGCTTTCATATAAAAAGAAATGCAACCAGAAGTAGTGTACTCCCAAGCGTCAAGTTCTATTTATATGTATGTATTTGTGGGATATACGAGTGTGTTGATTTGTTGATTTACATACATTTTCCTCAGAATGAATATAAATATTTTTTTCGAGGAAGAAAATAAAACAAATGCCCTTTATTTTGAATAAATGCCCATTTAATTTGACCGCTGTACTTTTATCCTCATGAACAACATAAGCTATCGTACATTCTTACGAGAAGGATATAAGGCAGTCAAAGGGAACACACACAATCAGCGGAAAGAGATCAGATTACTGATTAGAGAAGGATTCAGAAAACATGCTGATGTCCAAGATCCCGAAGAAAAGCAGAAACTCATGTTGAAGGGTAAGAGCTGAGTAGTGTTGATAATATCTTTTATTCTAATGGTGAATGGATAGCAAAGAATACACTTGAATTGTTGACTATTGCCTCGGAAAGGAGGGGAATCGCACACGACATTGTTCGTAATCTGTGTTATTTGAAGTACTTTAGGGATAAATACAACGAAAGGTTAAAATGGAAAGTCTTTTATATATATATATGCTTATTCTCTCTATAGACCTCCAATGTTTAATAGGAAGATGAATGCTGATACTAGGAATGAATTCAAGGATGCATATACAGAATTAGATTGCATGAAAGACATGTTAAATAAAGACCTTGACCTGTGTCTTTAGCTACATTTAGAGATGACTGAAAATAGAAGAGCATATAAACATAAGCAGAGGAATACATGGTAGTATTCATATATTGTATACTTTTGTAATAATAGTAGTGTTACATGATATTAAATATATAGTTTGGTTATCTAGTTTATGGTATTGTTATCATGTGTAGTATCTTGTCCACTGGATGTAGTAATAGTATCTAAAATGGTTGAAGATGACATGGCTTGAGGGGCATTAATAAAGACAGAAGAGGTATATCCAATGGATGTTTTTGGTGAATTGTGTAGATTAGAGTGAAATGACACTGAAGGTGATATTGGAATAGGTATGGAAGTATTTGGCTGGAGAGTGTGATGATTACGTCCTTTACTCTTCTGGTTAGTGCTACTAGGTGGTTGATATTGTTCTTCGACATGGTTGGTATTTCTGGCTCCACTGGCATAGGAAGAAATAGATAACACTGACATAGATGTGGGACCAGAGGTAACAGAAATAGTGAGAATAGCCTGTATGAAATAATGTATATTGGGTAATGTATGTCTCAAATCCATCACAATCAATCCATATGCATTCATTAACTACTCCAAGCGTTAGTTATCGCTGGCATCCATCTTATTTCTCTTTTACCTGCTCAATATTCTTGTTCAATAAGAACACACCATATTCAAATCTATACCTGTCTACGCCTTTAGCATAAAGAGGAAAACTGGAATAGATATTATTAGTGCCTAATTCTACTCTAAACCATATCCACACCTACTCTCTTGATCCATTGATCAATGAAACAGGATCTCTGATAGTTGCCCTGGATCCCATTGGACTTGTTGGATACTTCAGTGGAATCTCCAAATAATAGGCGAGCATAGACACAAGATGGGCTGTATATCCAAGTGCAGTGGCAATAAGATCGTCATTTTGTCCTTCATAGACCGAATTCGGTAAGTAGATACCTCGAATGCGAAACTGTTGTGAATCATCGTATGACTTTTTTATTTTTATCAAAAAAAAAGTAATCATTCTTTCTTTTTTTAAAAGGGTTATAAGGGTATATATATATATTTTGTGCATATGTGTGTGTGTATGTGTATGTGTATGTATGTGTGTGTATTTATGTGTATGTGTGTATGTGTGTATGTGTGGGGTATAAAAAAAGATTTGTTTATTTACCTGTTCAATAGGATATATGGAGAATAGATCGGCAATCAATTCCTTCTTTCGTCTATTCAGTGTCTCATACACTGCCTGTCTCATTTTGACATTATTATCCAATACTTTCTCATTCTCATCCAAATCCGCTGTTCTAGATGACCGGCGATGGTCACAATTCCTTAATATCTCCTGCTGTAAGTTTATTTGTTCCTTCATCTTACTTATTTTCTCCTTTTGTACCATCATTCTTTTGTTTTGCTGTATCACCAATGCCTTCTTCTCGCATAATCTGTTCTTCTGATAGTTGATCTCTCTACTTATCCTCAACCCATCCTCTTCTCCATCTATCAATTCCTGTATCTGCTTCCTTACTTCATCAGAAGATGTTTGTGTATCGAATATACAGTCCTTTAATGAGTTCAGTCTGATGAGAGATGAAGGTTATTATTGATATGACAGAAATAAAGAAGTGACATATACCTCACAATATGGTTATAAGTGTAAGATCTCTTTTTCTATTTTCAAGAAGAGAACTATAAGTATACAGTGAATCTCTTTCCAACTCATATTTACCCTTATTGAATAGGAATCATCAGTCAATACACTCATATTATCCTGCATGTCCATATCAATGCCACTCTGTCTTCTACTCTGACTGGACAAAATCGCTTTCCTGATCTCTGCTGCTGAATAGAATCCATCTTCCAGTTCAAACAAAAGGGTGTTTTGAGGAAACGAGTAGTTCAGTTCAGAGCACTTTTCAAAAATAAATAGAAGTCTATTAAACAAGCATACACAATTATAAATAACTCGATACTTTACTGATTTACCCAATCTCGTCAACGCGTTCATATCAATCTGCCATTCTAACAAAAGCAAGAAATCCTCGGTCTCTGTTTCCTGGTACCCCAACACAGGCTCTGTTTCAAGTTCATTGGAGTCATGCAGAGAGTGTCTTGCCCAAACACGAATCACGAGTATACTCGATGCGACATCATACCAATTCACCCAATAATCAAAGGGATGAGGCAACGAACGAAACATGGGGTTCGTTGTATTTGATATTATCTCACTCTTATAGAAACAAGGTTCGTCCAGTCCAGAGTGTAGAGTGAAATAGATATCCAATAACCCTGCTTTAGAATAAGACGAGGAAGATGAGATGTGTTTGTAAGCTTGTTTAACAAGTGAAGAATCTTCTACGGTGGTGATAGGGTGTTCAGTTTGAATCTCGGCTGGTTCTCGTTGTGTAGTTACAGGTGAGGTCACTGTTTCTTCATTAGGCCATACAATGTTCCGACCTGCAATAGAACGGATATGTCGAATCCTACGCTATAAAAATAAAGAAGTGGGTTGGTCATTTGTTTCCAACATCCATGGAAGGTTCTTACTTGTCTAGTATTCATAGCCTGTGTATCATGTATTGACTGCATGGTGGGAAAAAGGTAGGAGAGAGAGAGGGAAAAAAAAGAAGGAAAAAAAATACGAGTCAAACTAATGCAATTTTTGGGAGTTGAATGATGATTTTTTTTAAAGCAAACAGTCACCGAGAAAGGGATCATCTACCTTCTGCAGTCATTCAATATGCTCTGAACTACTTAATCAATAGAAACATCAAGGGGTTCCTTTGTAATTACAGAACACAATCTTTATTTTATTGTGGAGTAGGCCATATACTATTCCCTTGTTCAGTCTGATTCCATTCATTCCACTCTGCCCAGTCCATGGAAGCGGGTATACTGAAGAAGGGGTTATTGGGGTTATTTCTGAATACTCCTTCTGCTATGTGTATATATGGATCAGATGGATCTTTCTCGGGTATGAAAGTATGAATGGGATGCACTGATTCCATATTATCTAATGTATTGAGATCTATATCAGGCAGTGATGATAAGCCGGGTATCACATAATCAAGGGAGTTGGGATTGTCCATTGTAAACCCAAACTGCCTCAGACTGAATATCTCAAGTTGAGATGTATGAGAGACTACAGGTTGTTTATTTAGTATAATAAGAAATCCATTTGATCAAGACAATAGGCTTACCACTCAATATATCATCCATAGCAGGTGGAGCAACAAATTGAGATAAATAATGTTGAAATGTCTCTACAGAATAGGGACTGGTATGAAGATTGGTAGGCTGAAGTTGGTTGATTAGGTGTGCCTGAAAAGAAGGTTGTGGGTGAATTCCATGGTATGGTAAGCGGGTAGATGGTTGCTGAGTCATTATGTTACCACGGCCAACATCTGAAGTTCGTAACCGGAAGTTATTGACATAATCATCATTGGAGTGACTAGATCTTTCTGTTGTAGTCACTGAGGTTTCTATTCCCTGTTTCTCGGCAAGACTATTCAATAACTGGTAGAGCTTTTGCGCAGTATTTGACATGACTCGTAGTTTGGATATTACTGCAATACCCTTTATCAATAATGCTTTCGCCGGTGATGATATTAATGGATCAGGATTCTTGGTGTTATATATATGGATTAGACAGCATTGTAAGACGGGATAAAGACTGAACGAATAAGGAAACATCAGGAAATCCTTTAACGTCATCTGTTCAGCCAGCTGAATACCACATTTCGCGGCACTTGTTCCTATAAGAAAGGATGAATAGGCTGATCTCTCAGACTGTATATGCCCTATGGACTCAATAAATGGCCGATGCAGTAATATTAGTAAACTATAATAGCACAATAGCACCGATGCTAGTTGAGTGAAATGATGAGTTGAGGTTTTTCTGTATGAATAAAAGATCATACCTTTTACTGGTGCCAGGTGTCCTTCATCAACATCCCCAAAGTTGGCTGCCTTCAGTGCCTGTGGGAACCCATATCGCCATTCTGTCAACTCGTGGTCCAACCGAGTAACAATAAGAGCACTTCCCTTCTCCATTCCAATCTTCTTTGCTTTTGGAGTATATAACCCCTGTAATATTCTACCGAGTATTTCGGATAGTTTGATTAGCTCAATAAATAGTTGATAGATACCCACTCTTCCTTCTATCTTTGGCGGCTTCAAAATAGCTGATGGGAATCGAGTAGGCATATCATCTTTCTCTGATGTAGGTATATCAAGAGTTTCCTCCCAAGATGATGTTGCATCTGGATAAAATACATCGTTGTCCTAACATTTTATGTATAGATAGATAGATTAGCTTTATATCTAATACACACAGGTATTCCCCAGCTTACTTCATCCCGTATACTGATCGGCCTACCTAAAGAGGCAGAATGGAATCGATCAGCTACGTACAGTGACCACCATATTCTCTTCCTCGTCTGTTTCTCACTATCGGGTATGTCCCAGTCCTCACAACTTCTATTCAGACCTAATCCCTGTGCTAATCTAATGGCCAATCCTATCAGTAACCAACATCCAGATGATTTTGAGTCTAGACTGCCACTGTGATTATGAATAAGAATGATTGACTGTACTTTAGACAGAGTAGGATTCATGGATGATTTGAGAATGATGTTTTTGGCCTGCCCAAAGAACTCATCTGACCATCCCGCAGGAACATCACATATAGTGTTCGTAGTATTTGAGTTTGATTTCTCAGTCAATGCATCTGATTCTACGTATCGAGCAGCGGCACCAAACATAGCATTGAGTAGTTCAGCAGGTGGGTATGAATCTGATTGATCACGGTATTGCTGAAGAAATCTACTTTTATTGATAACAGGTAATATACAATGAACATTGGCAAAGTATCTAAGAGTGAATAAAAGAGGATAAGTAATGTGAACATGGACGAGGCATAGAAAACAGATATACATTTTAAGAAGACGATCACTGGTAATTCTGTCAATACCAGAAACAGAGTATATCCAGTGATGAATAGATTTGATGTGTGGTAGTAATTGTGGTGTGGGTGTGTGATAGGTCTTCTCTGATTCTTCGTCTATCAATACCATCTGTTTTCCAAACTTCTTGATACGTCTTCCTTTCCATTTTGTCCCATTGGCATCTAGGCGTATCTTGTTCGAAAAGAACTGAAAACTAGACATATCTCCCAAATAATGGACATTATCAGTAGTATAAGCCTGGTTCTTTCGGTCGTTGGAACCAGTGAAGTCGCTGCCTGTGCTCGATATGTTGGAAGGAGAAGATGGAGCAGTGGTTGAGGTGGCCTGAGGAGACTGATGTGTGTTTCCATTCATCAAAGTAGTTTCCATTTTTCTTATCCTCTTCTCCAGAGCATCTACATAACTGTGATAATATCAATAATAGCGTTTAGCCGTTTTATCTCTGTTTACCCTTTTGGTGGACCCCGTTTCTTAGCCCTGTTTTCCAAAGGATGTAAGTGAATATACCAATGACTATTATAATCTCTTACCCCTCGTTGAATTCACACTGTGTGCCATAACTGATGCAGTTAGAACACGGTTGCCCCTTAACAAGGTAGCATTTGATCTTCTTTCTTCTACAGACATCACTGTCATCAGAAGAGCATCAATATTTGTTCTCTTATTCTGTCAACATATAGTTCTATTACAGAATAATACCATGCACGAGTTATCCTCTTCTTCTTCTCTCCTGAATGTATGTCCGATTCAGATAGATTTCCTCCAAGGGAATCCAAGCTACTCATACTTTTATTTTGGAATACAAACAATAATGAAGGGGAATATATGGTGATTAATGTTAATAATCAACCAATCATATTAGTGGGGATATTTTTTAAAGAATCTATACTCACATGTCATCATGGAAATTAGTCTCTCCATGATAATGAGTGATCTATACGATAGACACCACACCAGTAAGTATAATACTAGATATTATTTCCGGTGGTAGTTTTTTTCTCTCTTCTTTAGATTGATAGATGAGTATGTCAATCACATTACGTTGTATTGCTTTATACCTCTTTATATTTATATACATATCATCAGTTAACTTCAAGTATGATCTATTTAATTTACCAAATACATCAACACAAGAATAATGCTTACCCTATGCTAGAATATCTTTGATATGAAGAAGATAGGTTTCAAGAAGGCTGCCATTACAAATCAGCAGATATCATCCCTCAAGCCAGAAACATCATGGCTCAGAGTATTTCTTTTAAGGCCAGTCAAGTGAACCCGTTCATTGAGGCATTCAATTATGCCCTTACCAGCTTCAGAACCATCACCAACTCCTATGATCATCAAAAGTTATTCAATAAGCTCAGGTTACGTGCTTATATTTATAACAGATGAATTATGTAGAAGAGTAACGAATGGTACTGAGAAGTATAGTTCAGATTGGGATCCTTTTGCTGAGAAAGAAGAGAAGAGAGTGCCTGGTTCTCCTGTTGATCGAGAAGGTAGGCCTGTCATTTTTTGTTTTTTTTTGATTGCTGTCCAATTCTAGCAACTCCATGAAAATGATCCTGCCCCCACCAAGGTCTTTAAAGGTGGTTTTTTAACAAGATCAAACAAAGAAGAAACATCTATGTAGCATGGTTGATGAACACTTATCCTCCCAAGTTTGTCCCCGATGTCAAGATAGAACAACAAATGTTACTGATGTTGCCGGCGTTAGAATCTATCTAATACGCAATTATGAACCTTGTGCTATTTGATGGCAACGCGACCCCGTGGCTATGAACATCTGCTCCATTTTCATTTCATATGGCTAACATAACAATACCAGATCTACTTCTTTCCAAAGAAGGTAATGCCTACATAGTACCTATTTAATATGACTACTAACTCTAGCTATAATATACATCGGGTTAACATATGTACAAACTATTCTTCCTACTAACAAGGACAAACATATTTAGCTTGAAAGAGCATAAGTAATGAAAATGCATATAATCTACCGTGATACTCACTTTATTTATTGATGTTCCTTATTCTTATCAAATGGTCTATTCTCAAGGAATGGCATATCTATCTCATCTATTTCCCTTCATTATTTTTTGTGTAAGCAATATACCTCCCTAACTCACCCCCAGATTGGAGGGACCCAATACAGCTTGATCATCCTTCCTCAACGCCAAATTGGGAATTTGATGTAACTAGGCAACTGCGAATTGTTAAAAATATCATTTTCTTTCATTTCCCATCTTCTTCTTCTTTATTATTTTTTATTACTCTTTTTTTCTTCTTCTTCTTTTGTAACCCTTTATTCGATCGTTGATCAACCGGATAAATATTTACGACACTACTTACACAAGACATGAATACACTCGAAGCCAAGGTGGTGATTCTAGGCAGTACAGGTTAGTCATTTTCTTATACTTTCACAACCCTCTTTTTATATTACTTCCATACAAGTTGCAGTTCTTCATTAAATGATGACATTACTCTATACCATCATTTGAGAGGCAGCTAACACAACAACACCATACTTAGTGTTTCTATTTTTTGATCCACACATTATATAAAAATGTCATTTTCAGGTGTTGGAAAGACCTCGGTTGCAGTCAGATATGTCCAGAATACGTTCACTCCCAATGGTAGTTCCACTATTGGTGCATCTTTCATGACGAAGAAATTGTGAGTATTTTGGAAAGAGAGATGAACTATATAAATAACCAGATATATTGAATAGGAGTGTGGATAATTGTAATGTTAGGTTACAGTTATGGGATACAGCTGGACAAGGTAAAAAAAAAAGGAACAAGGGGATAAAAAAGCGTCTAAAATTTCATTGTTCAACAATAGAGAAATTCAGAGCAATGGCACCAATGTATTATAGAGGAGCCTCTGCTGGTATTTTAGTGTATGACATTACATCGGAGAATAGTTATTTGGAGATGATCAGTTGGATGGATGGTAACATACATTAAGAGTGATCATTTAAGGTTTATTGTCTCATTAAGGTTCATATAGAGTTAAAGAAGAATATGTCAGATGAACTGGTACTCTATGTGGTGGGAAATAAGGTTGATCTGGAATCTCATCGTCAGGTTCCTCTATCAAGAGTAGTGGATTATTGTAAGAGGGCTGGTATTGATGTGACTGGCATTCAAGAAGTATCAGCCAAGACAAACGATGGTAAAAGAATAAGCACAGATCAATTGAATGATACTTACTGTTTCGATATTTAGGCATTGATAATGTGTTCTATGATATTACAGTTACATTAGTGAATAGACTGTACCATAATGATATACAGAGAATCAATACTTCTGATGTCTATAATAATGAAGATACTACATCCAAGTCAGGCTGTTGTTGATCCTCTTAAACATACCCTCTAACTCATTAAATTGATATGTATTCACTCCCTAGATTCCCCACCTTGAAACAGATAATGAAAGTGTCATATTATTTATTATTGTTAATTATATATGTTTATTCATAAGTATTGGGTGGTTGTGCGGGTATAGTGGACGGTAACGACGGTACCTCTTCCTCGAATGTCTTTGATTCTTTCCTCTTTATTTCATGACACTTATCCATACCAACGAATCCATGTGATAAGTCTGAACTCCTCTTACTTGTGCTACTATCACCCTGTCCATACTCCATATTCCTATTATTTACACTGTAGTAGTAGTTGTCTGTTAATGGCATGCCTGAATCCCCTGGGTTATATGGCTGTGGTAATGGGAATGAGATGGGTCGAGGATTGTTGTTATGGTAATATGAGTTGTCTAGGGGATGAAAGTGGTTCGGATCGGAGTGATGGTGTGGGAGAGTAGGGGATGGATCCTCCTGCAGTACCCTATTAGTGAAGAGTGGGGACTCATGCTTGTAATGTGCGGGTTGTATGACAAAGGAATTCCGATAAGAATTCTTTTCTGTATTTACTTGTTCTTTCGTATCATAATAATCTGAACTCTCCTCGGATGTTGTCAATTGAGTATTAAGTATTGCATAAACAGCCAATAGTAGCCATAACAACGAGAGGACCACCATTCCCAACCAGACACCATCAGTCAACCCTAATTAGGAAATGAAAAGATAATATGATTGATTAGTGGACAAATAAAAGAGTGTCAAATGATGGATAGTTACAACATCGGATAGACATCACCCTGTCAGCATAGAGAGAGCAATAGGTCACAAATCCTCTATTGGATGATGAGATCTCATGTCGAAGTGCTCCAATCCATGGTATCATCCCTGCAGTTATTGTAGTGTAGACAACCACTGTTAATAGTAATGCCAGATTAACAAAAGCCAAGATAATATCATATATCATCGTCTTTTGACTGATGAATCCATAAATAACTAGGATAAGAATAGATAGAATAGAGAAGATGCTCCCAACATAATATAGAATATACTGGGGTGGGTTGTTAATATGCTACTTTCCATTTAGTGTGTAATATTTACTGGAATGAAATGTGGCCACCATGATCCTGTCCCGGGTATCTGATTGAGATATACAAGTTGAGCTAATCGTAAATACAGAGTGTTAATGTTTGTATCTACAAATGGCTGTGTACTGAATACATACTAATATGACACACCAATGTGATTAAGCCAAGTATCAATATAAGAAACTTTAATATGTGTAATAATA
Organism: Pilobolus umbonatus; assembly: GCA_025528865.1. Lineage (NCBI taxonomy): Eukaryota > Fungi > Mucoromycota > Mucoromycetes > Mucorales > Pilobolaceae > Pilobolus > Pilobolus umbonatus. The sequence continues at coordinate 246,699 of JAIXMH010000034.1, forward strand.
GTACTTTCGAATTCATAATGAAAGTAGTTGAGAGTTGAAAAGAGGGAGATTGAATATAGACATACAAACTACTTTATACCACTGTTGTTATGATTGCAGTCATCAGCAATAGGGCAAAAACAAATTGCTATTCCGAGAAGTATGATGTAATACAGAAGAGATCTAGATAGACAGTAGTAACTAGATTGGTAGTGAATGTGGTATCATTTGTTTACACTCTTTACTTATTGTCCTTTATGTATTTGGATCACACACTTATTCCTTATCTGTTCAATCACTTCTTCATTGATAAGGGTTACTGTAAGTTATCCAATGTGTTCTTAGTCTATACCTGTCAATGTATGTTACCAGGGTGTATGTCGATTCCATGGCAACAGTATCGATCATCGACTGGATGAATGTGTATCCATGGGAATATTAATTGTGTGACAGCTAGTCCCTTGTGTCCCATTTCAGTTGGTTCACTCCGTTAAGGCATAGTGTGAAGAACCTGTGCGTATCCCAGGAAACCAATATTTCTTGTTTCCATGGCAAAAAAAAATGACCCGGACATTGAATATACCCAATGCAGACACTCCCATCACAACAAAATAGATATTTCCCCCCCTTTTTTTCCCCTTATTAAAAAATCCATTCCTTTTCGTGTGCTTTCTAATTATTTTATAATCATTCACCCCCAAACTATCAACTTCTAAACAAATCAACTGATGGTCTCTAATTATTCTCATCAGTCATTCACCATGACAGTCGATGTGTCTTCATCACTGTTACAGGGAGAGGACAAGATGCATAGAAGACATATGGCTACTGAGACCAAACTTAAATCAGAACTCACTTGGTCACAACTTATCCATGCCGAAATACTAGGTAAACCATCCACCATCACAACTCCATCTCATCTTTTTATTTTTAGCTGTGAAGAGTGCAATGTGTAAGAACGCTCGTTGGTCTGGATTAGGTGTCAATAGCTTCAGAATGGGCACTTTAGGCAACAGTATGGGATTGCGTAGTGTTCAAATGAACCCTAAGGATACCAGTGCTAAAGAGGTAATGTAAAAATGGGAGTTCACCAAAGCCCTAGAACAGAAAATGTTAACCACTTTCAAGAATAGGAAACATTGTTGATGCAGGGATTTATTAATTTAGGCACCTATATTGATACTGTTGAAGGTGAGAATGACTTCTTTCTTAGAACAAGGCATAGAACTCAATTCTACGTTTATTAGATATCAGAGAACTGGATGCAGTGGCCTTATTGAACCCTTTTCTGGAAGTATTAAGAACTAGAAACACAACTGGACCTATTGCTGGTACTGTTCTCAACAGTCTGGAGAAGTTTCTACACTATGGTATCATTGGTAAGATTTATTACCATTGTTTTTGGTTATTTGGTTTTTATTCATAGGTGTTATTATAGGGTTACAGAATCCTCGAATATGTCTAGCAATGAACTCACTGGCTTCGGCTGCTACTCACTGTAAATTCGAGGCATCGGATGCAGCTTCTGATGAATTGGTTTTATTGAAGATGTTACAATTACTGCAAATGATAACCAGTAGTGATTGTGGATCTGTCCTGAGTGATGAGGCTGTATGTGGAATGATGGAAACAGGTCTAAGCATGTGTTTTCAGATGAGACTAAGTGGTAAAATCCTTACTTTTTGGTGATAACAATTCTCATGAACTGTTAAATATAGAAATGCTTAGGAGAACAGCGGAGCATGTTATCAATACTATTGTTATTGTCATATTTGAGAGGTAAAAGAAGAAAAGGGCCACGAGCATAGCGAGGTATATTGATTTGTTCTTTAGATTGAAGATACTGGATGATGAGTGGCAATTGGTGGACTCACCTAATGACACTTCTGAACCACCAGAACAGCCTCACATGAACACACCCAGTCATTCATCATCCCCTCATTCGGATGTCACGGCAACACCAGTCGAAGAACTAGAGGAGAGTTTGATTGAAGATATAAGTACATTGGATGTATCTGCATTAGAGGAAGATTCAACAAAAGGTAGGGATGAGTAGATGATACAAGACGAGGAAACTTCTAATAGTCGCTTTTATATATAAATATATAGATACAGAAACAGAGGCTATACCATTGAGGTATTATGGTCTTCCAGCTACTCGTGAATTACTTAGAGTGCTGATCTCATTGTTGAACCCACATGAGCACAAGCACACAGACTCCATGAGAATGACAGCACTGAAGATACTGAATGTTGCATTTGAAGTAGGAGGTGTAAGTATGGGACGATTTGAATCACTTCGCTCTCTGGTGACAGATGAATTATGTAAATATGTCTTCCAACTGGCAAAGACAGACTCTATACCACTACTGTCACTATCACTACGATTAATATCCACTGTATTCGACACACTAAGACCTCACCTGAAACTACAACAAGAACTGTTCTTGTTCTTCCTGATCGAAAGACTGTCTCCTGCTACAGGAGCAGGCAGTCGTAATGTCACAGTTGATATTGATGAAGAAGGAAAGATCAGTTTCCATACTTCTCGTAACGGAATAAAGGATGTGGATCAAGGGCACACGGTGGATATCCGAAGTGGTTCTCCAAATATGTTTTTGGGTAAATCCACCGATTATCCCCGACAAAGCAAGAATTATTCAACATCAGAGCAACTGGCTATTTCTGTTGAAGTACGAGAGATACTGTTGGAGTGTTTATTGCAGTTTGTTCGTGTACCTACTTTCATGATTGATTTATGGTATAATTATGATTGTAATCTGGCCAGTGGTGATCTTTTTGAGGAGTTGATACAGTTCTTGAGCAAGGTGAGCTATATGCAGTGTCCTCTTTATGTTCTATTTAAAAAATGGCTAATCATCTCAACAGAACTCGTTTCCTGATCACCCCTCTTACTCATTAATGAACACTCACATACTCTGTTTGGATACCTTGATCATGTTTACTGGGCAATTGGTAGATCGTCTAAATAATGAGGTAAGAAGAGAATAAGTATCTCTCTGCCTGTATGTATTAACATTCTTATTCTTAAGCTATCTGATGAAGAATACGTTGTATGTGTAAGAGAAGCGATTCACTTCTTTTTTATAATGAGACTCGTCATTTTTCTATCTTGTTTATACTTTATATATTATAGGAACCAAAGACGATACCTGATTTACTGGAATGTAAAAGAAGGAAGAGATTGTTATTAAAAGGATCAACTCTATTCAATGAATCCCCTAAAGTGGGTATCCAATTCCTGATAGAGAACGGTATTATTGTACCTGATGAAAACAACGATATCAATGCTAGTTTATCTCACTTCCTGAGAACAACACAGCAATTAGATAAGAAGATGCTGGGAGAATATCTTGGCAGACCAGAGAATTTTGAGACACTTAAAGTATACATGCACCAGTTTAACTTTGAAGGGGTAAAAAGAAAAGTAGACTATCAGATAACCTCTTTATTGATATCGAGTTTATTTCTTAGAAACGTATAGATGAAGCATTGAGAAGTGTACTTGAAACATTCCGACTTCCAGGAGAATCACAGCAGATTATCCGAGTGACTGACACTTTTGCAGAGACATTCTTTGAATATGGACCCAAGGAAATATACAATATAGAAGCAGCACAGATCCTCGCTTACTCTGTCATCATGTTAAACACTGACCAACACAATCCTCAAGTAAGACGTCAATCACGCATGTCTGTAGACCAGTATGTTCGTAATGTGAGAGGTGTGAATAATAATGGAGATTTCCCCCGAGAGTACCTTTCTGAGATCTACCAGGCTATTCAAGAAGACGAGATATTGATGCCCGAAGAACACGAGGGCTTGTTAGGCTTCAATTATGCCTGGAAGCAACTTCAACATCGATCAGCCATGTCAGGACCTTATATCCAATGTGTGACATCTTCTTATGATAAGACTGTTTTTGAATTAGCATGGAAACCTATAGTGGCAGCTATCTCTTATGCTTTCAGTACTGCTCAAGATGATGATACATTACAAAAGGCCATCACAGGGTTCCGACACTGTGCCACACTAGCTGCTCAATTTGAACTATATGATGTATTCGATAGCATTGTCACCAATCTAGCTGCTATGACTGGGCTACTTGAGAATGCAAATGGAAATAACTCTGTTCCTGATCCTATAGTGGATGTTGCTGGACAGAAGTACGTGGTGAGCAAACTTGCTGTTCGATTTGGACGTAATTATAAGGGACAATTGGCAGCAGTGGTTGTGTTTGCTATTGTCACTCGACACGGAAACACCGTTCGCAAGAGTTGGTCAAAGATACTGCAGATTATCAAAAACTTGTTCTTGAATTCACTGCTTCCTAGTTCGATGCTCCAAGTAGAAGACTTCTTATCTGGTACAACCAGTATTCCATTGAAGCCAAAGAGCCCCAAGCCTCAGAAAGAGTCTAATCGTAGAGACGGATCATTATTGTCCACGCTTTCTTCTTATCTTTTATCACCTTATTCAAGTGATGAATCTTATTACCGTGATCCCACTGAAGATGAAGTAGAGAGTACGATGTGTGCTGTTGATTGTGTGACAGCTTGTAAATTAGAGGAACTGTTTTCCGATATCAGTAATCTTGATACTGAGACACTGAAGAGTCTGTTATCGTCTATACGAGCAGTAGGATATGATGAAGCTGCAATGAAGAAAGCGGTGATCACTATTACTTATGATCCTGCTACTGTTTTGTTCCTTGAATTGATCATTACCATTGTTGTACGCAACTCGGATAGAATAACTGATTTATGGTAAGCATAGATAGGAAGCGGGATGAAGGGTTCTCATGTTTTTTATTTTTGTTAGGCCTTATGCAACAGAGTATATATTTGGAATATTAGAATATTCAGAGAAACAGAGTGTGTTGGTGATTGAACGTACTGTAGTGGGTTTATTACGCCTATGCATATGCAGTGCGGCTAATAATGTCATGTTGGATGAAATCTTAAAATGCTTACGTATCCTGCGTGATTTCCCTCCAAGTGTGACTCAAGCAGTTGCTGAACAAATGATGGCTGGTATATCCAATTTATCATCTGCTAATGCTGATAATAGAAAGTAGGTTCAATACAGAGTTTATGTCATTCCTCCTTCTCACACTCTTTCTTTTTAGTAATTCTGAATTCCTGAATACAGTCTTGGAAATCAAACAAAAGGTTGTGAACTCATTATAAATCAGGAGAATTGTTTTTTATTATTATTATTGTTGAAAGTAGATAATATAAATAATATTGTATATCCATTTCTTTTAAAAGAGTATACAATGCGTGTGATGAAAAGATATGGGCAATACAAAGGAGATTAGATGGAGTAAAAGTAGGCAACAACTAAGGATGCGAATAGAGTACAGAGAGAGAAGGGTGCCATCGTACGACTTCCACTGCTGGAATCATTTTTGATATTTGTGCTTGAGGTTTTTGTGGTATCTACAGCCAAATTCTTGTACTCACAGCTGGAGGATGTACAAAGACAGGCATTATTGATAGGGTCCCACCAGATAGTACTAATATATAAAAATAAATAAACCAAAAATGGTGGAATACAAATCAGTCCTACTTACTCGCATGATTCAGGTGCAGGATAACGATACCCAGTGGTGCCATTTTGAATAGTAGAGGGAGGGGTAGGATTGGAAACAGTGGGTGCCACTGAAGGACAATTGAAACAGGACTTTGTGCTGGATGTCCCGAAGTTACATCTATAAATAAAGTGTGAATAAAGAAAGAGCCAAAATGAAATAACGTGTGTGTACGTACGTGTTCACCAAGTCATCGTCAACAGTTCCATTGTAATCATCGTCCAATCCATTACAGACCTCTTGAGAGATTTTTGGTTGCTTGCACATCATGTAATCTTGTTTACCGAGCTCAGAAGCTTTCACAGGGTTCTTCATGTACTTTAATAACTGTTCATTAGTGACAAACCAAACATTTGGACGAGAGGCAATTGTTCTGATGCTCTCTAATACGGCTTCCAATTGTTCTGATCTATCGGCCATTTGGGGATAGGCTGTCAAATGAGCTACAAGAAAAAAAGTTAAGAAACAATGAAAATAGAAGTTCTATAACTGTGATACTTTACTAGGGTGAACATAGATTCCAAATGGTTGACGGTTTCCATTATAATGTCTGTTAAAAGCATCCAGTGTCCCTGATCCCACCCAAATGTCAGTATAAATGACAATAAAACGATTATAAAAACACTTACATGTTTTGACCTCCTCAGAGGTTCCATATAAATAGACGTCCATCAGTTGAGGAACATCAGCTTTACCAAGAACGGCGTACATAGGAATCTCCCATAAACCAGGGAGAGTGACCTCACCAACAGCACAGATACCTGACCAACAGTCATTGGCTACTCCATGATTAAGGGTATAAGGCCAGAATACATCTTCTGTCACTGCACTTGTACTGGAATCATAAGTGAATCCCAACTCACTTACAGACTTCAATGTTTCTTTGGTATAATTCAAGAAAGGAGCACGGAACCCTTGGATCTTGTTGCTAGGAACACCACCATAGGCACTCAATGCTGCTTTACAGGACATTATTTCCTGTGAGGAGGGTGAACCAACATGGGAGAATGTATGGCTGGAAGAGGGGGTTAAGTATTATTTCAATCCTATCACTGTGTATATACTTACTCTGCTATTTCATGTCCATCAGCATACCATTGTTGAACCAAAGAGAAATCAGTGTATTCAATTGATACAAACCTAATTGTATAGAGTTAACATTGCCCATACATAGTTTATCGGACTAATGAGTCGAGTAGTTTACCATGTGCCATGACCAGGGCATCCATTAGGGTTACTGAATTTATTATTCATATATTAATTTAATAATTTGTATATAAAAATAGAAACAAAGCAAAATAACTCACATCACATTCAACATGGAACGGGCAGTCTTACTCAGGCCATCTTGTACAGAATCATCAAAAGTGATAGTTACAAACTGAATAACAGAGCATGAGATAAGGGCTTATAGAAATAAATGGGGTCTTACCTGAGGTGTATCCTCAGCAGACAACCCACCGGGAGGAGATTTTGTTGCACACAGACAGTTGTTTTCTATTTTACAGAGGGATGAATCACAAGCATAGGCAGAAGTACCGGGTGTGGTGATATAGGTCGTTGATCCTTCTTGTGCCGATGTGAGATGAAGAGAAGACTGAAGAAGGGCGATACTGAGAAGGAGAGTAGAGAACTTCATGTTGTATTTAATAAGTGGTTTCCAAATTCAGAGAGTAACAGCGTATATATGCAAGACAGTTTGTCTGTAGTCTGTCTGGAAGGAATAAGAAGAAAGAGAAGATCAAAGGGGGAGTTTCTAGGTACAATATTTATAGAGTAGACAGTATGTACTCAGTACATATCTCCTGTGATTACTCTTTTTGGTATAATAAAAGTAATGTGTGAATATCTATTATCTACTGTTTGAATAGTAACCATGGTAATGTGGCGGATCAATAATATTCAAACACCAATTCAGACGATCAGTTTCCATGGTTATTTCCCAAGTGTACTATTCATGTCAATCCCAGTTTATTTTAAAAGTGGCATTTTTAGCACTTCTTATTCTTTACCCTTCATTGTTGCCCCAAATCTAATCTTAATACTTTGCTTCTATATCAGTAGGTTGTACCAATTATGGTAATGGATGGTCCTCCAATAAGGTTCATTCTGTTGTCAAGGAAATATTAAGATTGAATGAGATGATTTCCTTTTCAGGCTAGAATCAATCCAACTTCCACACCACCCAGCTCCTTCTCAGCACTGTCTCTTCATTGATCATCATCACTCAATGATACTTTTTGACTGTACATGGTCATATTGTGTATGAGGTAGCAAAGAGGGAGTACGAATTATTAGAATAAGGAAAATAAGGGGAGGGGAAAGGGAAGAAAGGAGAGAAGGATCGTCTTGTGTGACATAAAATATATATTGAAGAGAGAGACTCAGCACAATCCCGGCATACATAATAAATTATAAATTGAAACTCCATCAAGAAGTGTGTCTCCACTGTCAGAATGGGCAATTTCATAATGGGACAATCTTAGATTGGAAAATTGCCCAATTCAATATTGGGTAATGATATTGGGTGGTGTAAAAATATAATATTTTTGGTGTAAGAATAGAATATTGGCACTGTACAGTCTGTAAGGATCTTTCATGGGGAATACAACCCAGCATATTAATGGGCAATAGACAGGATGTGAGATAAATGTAACTTTCCCTCTACTAGGCTGAATCCCAAAAATATTGGCTATAAACAGTACAAGTCAGTGCACATCATACGATAATATGGCTTAATGTTTATTTATATTTATGACTTGGAAGTAAGATTATTCTGTAACATGGTCTCCACTGCCTCCAGATCCTTCATGTCTGCCTTCAATACATCTGAAATATGCACAATGCCCTTCTGTTCATCTTCTAATATCTATTATACGCACACATATTAGTCACTATAGCAATAAGAATAAGTGAATAGTTACTTTTGCCACCAACTTGGTATCTTCATCACTGGATGTACGCCATATCTCCACCTTTCCATTCTGTTGATTCACATTCTGGGCCTTAATTGCTTGAAGCTGATTCCATAACTTGAGCATCTTATTAAGCATTTGTTCAGGAGTATCTACATTTTGATTGTTTCCAGATAACTGGTTAAGTTTATTCATTGCTCTCTCTTCATCATTACTCAATGGGAATCCTTTATAACGAAGTACTTGTGTATATCTAAGAAGCTGATTTTATAGTGAGTAATAAAGCACATACTATTGAATGCTCATATCATTTACTCTTAATAGTCTCTGGTTCAAGTCCAAGTGACGACGCATATGTTCCTCTGATTTCACTTTAGTACCTAGGGAATATTGTCTTTGTACAGCTGTCAATCTGTCTTCAATTTCCTATGGAGACAAACAGTGAATAGCCTGTTCAACCACCCATACCTTAGAGTACCTTTAACTTCTGCTGATGTAACTCTACTTGTTTATTCTGAATCTCCATACGTTTTAATATATCATCAAATCCCACAGCCAGAACAGGTACCATACTGATAAACAGACATCAATACATACAATAGAATACACTGCCTACTCACTTACCATGTTGGATCAGGGTTCTTACGCATTGCTTCATTCCACAACTGCTCATCCTGATTGGGTGGGCGTACATACAAGTGGATTTCATTAGGTGGTACTTTGTTATAGAAATAATGCTATTATTAACAAAAAGAACAGTAAGTCGGTATTTTTCATTTTTTCATTTTTTCATTTCCTGTGGTCTATGCTTACTCTGAACTGACACAGTGGTGAACTAGGATCGAAATGTGCTCTTAGTAATGCCAATTCCTGCCAGACCTTCTCTTGAGGAGGGGCAGCTACCATTTGCTGTTGTTGCATACCGAATCCTGCCGTTGACTGATTATTCATGAATGAAGTATTGCCATTGTTCGTTGTGCCAAATCCTCCTGTAAATCCAAATCCACCAGTTGTATTACCTGTATTTCCAAATCCTCCAGTGGCAGGTGCAGAAGATGTACCGAATCCTGCACTGAATCCAGAAGCAGGTGCTGAGGTTGCTCCAAATCCTGTATTGAATCCAGAGGCAGGTGCTGAGGTTGCTCCAAATCCTGTATTGAATCCAGAAGCAGGTGCTGAGGTTGCTCCAAATCCTGTATTGAATCCAGTGGCAGGTGCTGAGGTTGCTCCAAACCCTGTATTAAATCCAGTAGTGGGTGCAGTGTTATTTCCAAATCCTCCAGTGGTGGGTGCAGAAGAAGTTCCAAACCCTGCTACACCATTGCCAGTAGTTGCTGATGCACCAAATGCTGTTGAAGGAGCAGAAGTATTGGCCCCAAAAGCAGGTGTAGCTTGTTGCCCAAAAGCTACAGAAAATGATTAACTTACTCATTGACAACCTATCCCTCTTTTTTTTACCTGTTGTATTGTTAGTTGTATTTCCAAATGAAGAGCTTGAATTACCAGTATTGGCGCCAAATAATGTGCCTGCTGAGGTATTGGGTGTGTTTACAAATGTACCTTTGAGAGGAGTGGTATTGGATGCACCAAATAAAGTCCCAGCAGAGTTCTGTGTTGTGCCTGTTCCGAATGTAGCTACAAAGAAGGGTGATTATTTAATATGTGTTTTGTTTTATTGTTCATCTGAATGTACCTGGTGATGTGCCAAATGTGTTATTTGTCTGTGTACTTCCAAACATGCCTCACTCTTTTATCTTGTTTGGACTAAATTATCAACAAAATAGAGGGTACTCTGTATAGTGTGATATAATGGGATATACGAATTTAAATAAAATAACACACTAAAATATAAAGGGGGGGGAGAAAGGTGAAAAAAAAATAACGCGCGAAAAAGAGTCACATAACCCTTTTGAACGCCTTGAATGAACTCCCGTGCAATGTCTATTGTCATCCACCATGGAGTGTGTATAGCATGGAAAAGGTAAGCACTGGAAAGACACGTGCATCAAGTATTATTTACAGTCACAATTGAGATACCTCGTATGGATCAAGCTGTATGATACCAGATTAACCATGGTTGTATAAAGGTAGATGTAACATGAAGAAGTCACTATCGAACTGTGTACTCCGTATGAGACACACACCACAAGATATATAAAAATGCATATTCATCATTGAATAGATATCTTATGATGTCACAAACCCATCTAGAGTAAACTATGTGTGAAGATGAAGAGGATTATTCTTTATTAGATAGTGTATGGCACAGAGAATAATATGCATACTGAGTTGAACTCAGGAGTAAATACGCGCTTTCCCTAGGAAACCATGGAAGTTCCTGAGGTTCATTACAGGTCTCCATAATCCATTCAAGGAGACCTCCCCACTCGATCACAATGATAAAAGATCCATTGGTGAACAATATCATAAGGGTACCAGTGCCCAAAAGAGTCACGATAAGGTGTGGATTTAGGTCTTTTCCTCTATATTTTTTGTACTCACCATGTTATTTTTTCCCCTTGTTCGCTCATGTCTACCAACTACAGTTCATTCATACCCTACTCTATCATATCAGGTGTATTTGCTGCACTTTCTTCAGTATTTGCAAAACTGTTCTCAGATGAGAGAACAGCCTTATTCCATACTCATATCGCCAGTTACTTGAATATGGAACCAGAGAAAGTATGTCACCACTCTGACTTATTTTTTCCTATTGACCCCTCACTTCTTTAGATATCATTGATGTTCACTCGGTTGACTTGTTTTGTACTTATATTCGGGTGTAATTCAGTCATGTGGACTTCATTTACAAAAGCACTGAATATGGCACCCTCATCTATTCAAGTATCTATTGTGAATGGGGCTGTCAATCTCGGTACTTCAGTGAGTTTCATTTTTTAGTCTATTCAATATACATTCACATATACTGAGACTCGTGGTTAGGCTATTCTAGGTAGTCTCATATTCAATGAACCACTCACTCTAAGGTGGTGGATTGGAGCTAGTTTCATATTGACAGGAACCATACTCTTGTCCCATTCTCAAAAGAAAAGAGAAGAAAAAGATAAAAAAGACTGAGGATACAAAAAAAAAGATTTTTTTTTAATAAATATAATAATAAAAAGGTTTTCTAACAGAATAAACGGACAAATTGGTAGATTTGCCTGGCTAAATTCTTTGGCTGATCCAGGGGAATCATGTGGCCGGAATTAATAATAGTCACCAGGCGGCTATCTACACCGGCAGCACGATTGGCTTGATGTAATAAGGTCATTTCTTCTTGAGTTAAAGGATCGCTATCAGCCATGATGAGAAGAGTGGAGATATCAAAAGGAGCAACATAGTTAGGACTGACTTGCATATAAAGGTAAGCAATGGCTCTCATGGCTTCAAGGAACTTGAGACCAGAAATCAAGTTGATGGCTCTTCTAGTTTCTTCTTTAGCATCAGGAAACAAGGCGGATCCGATGATGAGTTCTTTAGCATCAGCAATATTATCAACATTGAATGTACCATCAATGAAAAACTCCCAACCAGCCCTTGACACATTAGCATAAGGAACACCAGAAGCAATAGGAATGACACCCTTCAAGTGAATACCTTTGTGAGCCCATGCATTGACCTTGTTACTATCAGAAGCAGTCATGATAGAAAGGACACCACCTAGAGAGAGGCCACCAAGGAAGAGCTTCATGTCTCTGTGAGGATAGTAAGTCGTTTTGGTATGGTTAAGAACAAAGTCCATGTCAGTGAGAACGTCAGCAAGGGCGAATGGGATTACCTCTGTACTGTACACTTGTTGAGACTGACCATGGAATCTCATATCATTTCTGAGAACACGAAATCCCTTGTCAATCAAGTAGTCACTCACGCTGTCAAAGTGCTTCAGATCGCCACCTGTACCATGTATAAGCCAGATAACGGGTGCATGAATACTGTTCCTGAGACCAGAGAGCTTGATATTATGGGAGATATGGCCATCAGATACCTGAGTGGATTCTACTGACATGATTAAGAAGGTGATTAAGATAAAAAGGAATTGGCTTAGCATTGTTGTAAGGTCTATTATGGGTATTTCCTGTCATAAAAAAAACTGTCTCATTTAAATACCATTGATAAATCACTTTTTCAATAAATCCTTTTGTTCGATGTTTATGGAAAGTAGTACGGTAACACGCTAGTTACACTCTGGAAATATTTATACATTTCTGGTTATAAGCCGGGCAATAATCCCACTCTGATGAAGAATAGACAATTTTACTCATTTGAAGTGATCTGCAGCCTTAAATAGAAAGAGCATATCTAGTATAATAAGAATATATTTCTGTATGCATATTTATGTACGCATACGAATACTTAATGGCAATCTATTGAACCTTTTTTTTTGTAAGGAGTTGAGCAATTAGAAGCACGCACATATATTTATAGAAAGACAAAGAAATTCAATGGGTAATATTTTATTCCAACTTACCATGACATCGAGGAACCTTGGGTAACATAGCAACAACAGATTTCGATCTATATATATATATATCAACCACTGGTTATATGCAAAGTGAAATAGAATCGTATACATAACTTAGTTGATGCAGATTATTTGACATAGTTTCTATAAGTTATAGTGTCATGTACCGTCTATACAACCTTAATCAACAGAGGATTATCCACTGTACATTACCCAATAAGGAAACGTAGCATTTCATTGTGTGTGTGTGTGTATTTACATCTAAAGTTTAGAAAACAAATGGTTTATCAATAGCCTATTATCCACAGTTTACTGATAAAACTCAAGGTATCGAATAATAAGAAATAGAAGATATGTTTGATGTAAGTCCTTTCTATTATCCCCTGCACTTCTTATGTGCGTGTCTTAAAGTATATACATGTGTAACTCCCCTGTTGTATATACTTGTTATTCGCTCCTTGTTAATTGCATACTAACCAAATGACAATATCATCTTGTCATTACATCCATTTTACTTATAACCATCTATTTTAATAAACACTAAATGTTTGATAAATTGATACCGAGTGTCCATAGGCATGCATCTATCTAAGATAACTTGTGTTATGTAATACATTATAACAGCTTATATATCTTATAGCTGGTTTATCGATTTAGTGATGTTAGAGATGTTAACCCATGACTGCATCGAAATGAGTATCTGTCCAATCCCCAGATTTGACAAGTCCAACGCAGCTAATTAATGTTACTTAAATAGTCCAAATACCAACACATACGTGTAACTATGGCTTCATACCTTTTCTTTTTTTTTTCTGGGGGGTAGGTAGGCCGGGCTATGTAACTTGTCAAAATGGCCTAATATAGGCCCTTGATAAATCATCTCTATTGATATAATACCCTATTTGCCTTGTTCATGCTATTTCCATTCAATAGTCTGTAACTATGAGTGGGGGAAAAAGATAACTGTATGCTAAACCTAGATAATAACTAGATCAGCTCTATTTATAACTTAATCGAAGAACACGGATTAAACCAGCTAGAAGGATTAGAAGGGTAATAACACCAACAAAAAAAGGATGATTCTATATGATAGTTGGTGCCAAACTGTCATCAGTCTAAACTGCAGTGTATAAGAATAGACTGTGTTCTTGACCCGATCAGTTTCCCGGCTTACTATATCAACTTGATAAATTATTGAAATGTATTGGAAAAATAACATTAGAATAAGCTTTAAATTTGATGGATTCTATCTCAAGTGATCTTATACTGAATATCACTTGGATAGAAAATCTGTCATAACAAGTGTCACGAGAGATAGGGAAGAAAGTGGCAGATAAATGAAAGCAGAAAAGGGCCATGTTTTTAAGGGATTTTTTTCTGCTCTGTTAAGGGCAGATCAACACCTGGAACCGGTATTCTCATCATAACACTGAGGAAGGATAATGGAGAAGTAAAATAAGGAGATATAACCTAATATACAAGACTACAGAACAAAAACCTCCCGTAACATCCATTCACCTGCACCCCTTGTATTCTATTCTCTGATTCAACCCCCTTAACACTTTTCTATCACTCCCTTATTATAGTTGATGGATGAACTCTTCCTTCCCCCCTTTGATAATAAGTATATATATACTTAAATATCACTCATCTAACGTTTTCTTCTTCCTTATTCATCTACCTAAATATACGCTCTATCAAGTCATGAAGTTCACTGCTATTCTGTATATTTCTGCTGTTTCCCTTATCAGCCTGGTGTCTGCACAACCTATTGTCTCCATTACTTCTCCCTTAACCAATACACGTTATAAGGCAGGTCAAGAAGCTATTATATCCTGGGTCAATCCCTCTGTAACTACTATCTCCCAGATTGTGTTAGCTAAAGGTCCATCCACTGCTCTTCAACCTCTTATGACCATTGCTACTAATGTGAATGCCAATGCTATGCAGTATATTTGGAAGATCCCCTTGGATATTGAGAGCGGCACTGAATGTAAGTCATATTATATATATATATATATATATATTTAACAGACATTGATCTATCTGTATAAAATAGATGCATTTGAATTGGGTATGTCCCCAGACCTTGCCTTTGCTGGTCCATTTACCATTGAAGGTGGTACTGGTACTGGTGTTCCCACTGATATCACTACCAACACCAATGCTAGTCCTCCTCCAGGCAACTCAGTGAACACTTCCTCTTCCCCTCCTTCTAATTCTGGTACCCCACCTCAAAGCAACACTGGTTCTAATGCTCAACCCCATGGAGGCAATGCTTCCCACACAACATCAGCGGCCGATAAGAGAAGGATCAGTTCCCTTGTGTTTGGTGTCTGTCTTGTTGCTGCTGTTCAACTGGTTTAAAGAAACACACACATTTGAATAGTATCGTTCTTTTACTTCAATCTAGAGAGCATTCACTCATTAATCATATTTGTATCCAGTATCATAGAATACTTCCCCTCTTTTTTTATTTTACAAGTGTCAAACGGTTGTTCTCCTTTTAAAATAAAAAAAAATCTTTAATTTGAATAACACACAACTCTTCCTATGCCTCCTCAACTCAAAAGAAAGAATGAGCCTATTGATGTTAGTAAAAAAATAAGAAAATAACGCCAAAATAATCTCTATTTATCAATGGACTCTTTCTAGTCTCCTATCAATAGCCAAAAGAAAGCAAAGATCATTCAAGACGAGGAGAATTCAGAGCAAGAAGACGACGCACCTCCTCATGTGCCTGATCCCATTGACATTGAATTCACAGAAGAAGTAAAAGACACTTCCAATTATCAAAAAGAGAGAAACTCAAATCTGTTTTCATTTAGCATATCAGTCAGTCGGGTACAATTGAACAGATGGAGTTGATTAACTTCATGTGTCATGCTCACCTGAAAGTGGACTTTGGACCCAAGATAAACTTTGTGATTGGACATAACGGGAGTGGCAAAAGTGCTATTCTTACAGCCCTGACTGTTGTACTTGGCGCAAGTGCCAATACCACCCAACGAGGCAAGAGTTTGAACGCCCTTATCAAAGAAGGATCAAGGTAAAAGAAAATAAAAAAAAATGATAAAGAGCAGAAAATATTCATTCTGTTTAAAAGTGCTGGTAATATCACGATCAAGATATCGAACCGTGGTGATGGTGCGTATAAACCTAGTGTGTTCCAAGACACGATCATCATTGAACGCCGTCTTAATCGTGAAGGCCAGCACCCCTACAAGATCAAGAACACGAGTGGCAGGATTGTGTCGACGAAACGAGAAGAACTTGTGGCTATTCTTGACCATTTGGGAATCCTGATCAATAACCCCATTACTTTGTTGACACAGGAAATGGCCAAGAAGTTCTTGAGTGACAGTACACCTGAAGAGAAATACAAGTTGTTCATGCAAGGTACACAGTTATCTCAACTTCAGCATGATTATGATAATGTGCGTGAGAGTCTTGAGACGTCGAGGGCTATTGTGTCTCGAAAGAAACAAGCGTTACCTCATCTTCAAGATAAGGCCACCGAGGCGAAGCGACAATATGAAGATTTGAAGGAGTTGGATGAACTGGATAAGAAGGTGGATTTGTTGAATAATGAGTTGGTGTGGTCTCAGATCATTGAGAAGGAGAAAGAAGCTGAACAGGCATTGAGGGAGATTGGGTTTGTTGAGAAAAAACTGGAAGATATCAAGAAGAGTGTGGATGAACAGAAGGAGAAGATTGCTCAGGTGGATGATACTATTGAGGAAGTGAAATGCGAGTTGGAAGGGTTTCGAAGTACAGAAAATCCATATGAAGAAGAGAGAGACAAGATGGCAAAGGAGTTGAAGGAGAAGGAAGTCAAGGGTAGTAATCTCCAGGTAAAAGAGTTGCATCGTTCTTTTGTGAAAGGAGTAAATCAAACTTATTTTCTTAAACTATAGGCTGATTTACAAGGTATCAACAGAAGTATCAAACTGACCAAGGTCGCTAAAGAAAAGCACCTGAATGAACTGCAGCAACAGACTGCTAAAATGGAATCCAACAGTCGTATCAAGAGAGATGAAATAAGCAATGAGATTACGAAGATGGAATCCATAAAAGAACAGAAGAATGCTGAATTGAGGATACTGGATGTCAAAGTGACTGAATCTGAGAGAAAAAAGAGAGAGCTTTATAGTCAGAAGGATAAGTTAGAACAGGAAGTGAACGATTATCGGCATAAGATGGATCAGGCCCAGAACAGTATTCGATCTCTGGAATCACAGCGAGGTAACAGCATGAAGGCCTATGGACCAAGAATGCCTGATGTGTTGAATGACATAGCCAATGAAAGAAGATGGAAGATGAGAAGACCAGTAGGTCCATTCGGATCTACCTTGACGCTGAAATACCCACAATACGCAGATACCCTCGAGAGTGTTCTGGGTAAATCATTGAATGCATTTGTGGTTGAATGTTTTGAGGATAAAGATCTTTTGTTACAGATATTCCGTAAAAACAACATGAATTATATTCCTATTATGGTCTCCAAATACGATCTCTTTGATTATTCCAACGGAGAGCCTGATAGCCGACATCTGAACATAGTCAAAGCACTTGAGTTCAATGATGAATGGGTGAAACGACAGATGATTGTAGCTAATAAGATAGAGCAGATCATATTGATGGATGATCGTTCTGAAGCAGATAGGCTGATGCTGACCAAGCCCCATAATGTCATCTTGTGCTTCACTAGCCAAGGACATAAAATAGGTAGTAGGACAGGTATGAAGACTGATTCACTTGAGGAATACAGAGGACCTGCCAGATTCAGTAAGGACATCGATTCTCAAATTAGAAAGAGACAGAGGGAGTACAAAGATATTGAGGATATGGACAGGCAAATCAAGTTGAAGTTGAGAGATATCAGATCTGAAATAGAGGCTGTGAATAGAGATTATCAAGAGTACAAGCGTCAAGAACATCGACTGAACCGAGATATTGCTCAGCTGGATGTAGTTATTGTCGAGAAGAAGGACACACTCAGAGAAGATGATCCTGTAGATCTGTCACTTTATGAAGAGGATATCAAAGAATGTGATGCCAAAGTGAAGAGATATATCAATCAGTTCCAGAGTATCAAAGAACAGTATAAAATAACACGTGCAGAAATAAAGGCATTGCAGCAGAACTTAAATATTATTGAAGCAAAGGTGACAGGAAGAGAGAAGAAGAAAGATGAGTACAGAAGGAAGATTGAGACGCTCGAGAAGACCAAACATGATTTTGAGAGTGTACTCAACAATATCACTGCCCAACAACAAGTCTATCGTACTCGTTGTGAGGTGCGTAAGACTGATTACAGTAAACTCAGGCGATTGATTACTACTTGGATTGATGAATGTAAAGATGATTACCCAGATAGAGTGGAAACGGATCGTACACCCGATGAAATTGAAAAAGACAAGAGGAGACTGGAGACAATGGCAGAAGAGAAGAACAAATACCTGGGATTATCACAGGATGATCTTAATCGTCAGTTTGGAATAGTATTGAAGGAATGGAATGATGCCAAGGAGACCATCGAAGTGATGGAAAAGCTGTCCCGCACATTGCAGAAGATGTTAGTGAAGAGAATCGAGAGATGGGAAGCATTCAAGGTTTATATTTCCTTGGCTGCCAAGAGTTATTTCCGATACTATCTTCAGAAGAGAGGAGATTATGGCACATTGAAGTTTGATTATAAAGCACAGAAGCTAGAGTTGCGTGTGTCTACAGGTGATCAGTACAGAAAGGGTAGTCGACAGAAGAATTCGAGGTCATTGTCAGGAGGAGAGAAGTCATTCTCACAAATTAGTTTGTTATTGTCTATTTGGCAGAATATATCAACCCCTATTATCTGGTAAGTGAACATCAATATGTGCATTCTATAAATTACATCTCATTTATTCTTTATTAGCCTGGATGAATTTGATGTGTTTATGGATGATGTTAATAGAAAGCAGACCATGGGAATGATTGTAAGCATATAGTCTAATGATTCCCCCCATTACCCAAATTTAACCTTATACTTTTATTACCATAAATAGATGGACGCAGCCAATGAGAATGCTTCACAGTATATATTTATAACTCCATTAGGTAATTATCTAAATAAAAGAGGCTGGAAAGTTTCTAATAACAACCTTCAATTAGGTGCGGCTGATATGGTGCCTGGCCCATATGTTACTATCCATCGCTTAGCAGACCCAGAGCGATAAAGGAAGAGGGGATAAATGGAATTAGATTGAGTGATTATAATGTATGATGTAATTAGACTAGCCTATCCTATCTTGCTTATGTGGCTGGTGTAATATGATCAATTCAATTGTGCCCATTTAACCTATTAGTAGCCAACAAATAACACGCCAAGAATACGGCTTTTAACAATATAAAAATAGACCACCTGAATTACCATATATGGATATTCACTTCTTTTTATTTTTCTTATTTAAATGCTGCTATTTCCCTTCTCTTCTTTCTCTCTCTTCATCTTTTTACTATGCTTAAACTGAATAATCAGAGGAATCCTCTGAATAATTACACTCTACTCCTATTATCCATATTAGTATGCTTGGGTGAATATGTCTTTGCTGCACCTATTGAAGTGGGTGCCAATGGTGCTACTATTCAATGTAAGCATTCTTTTTGTTTTTTGACATTCTTGTTTTTATTCTTACTTTTCTTATTTATAGTCGTAGGACACCAGATCACTGTACAGGGCATTGTATTCAGTATTGTCTTGTTTGTCACCGGTGCTTATTTATGCTTTGTTGGAGGTAAACAAAGATAGAATACTCAATAATGCATTGTTATATTAATTCTATCTGAAATGAATAGGTGTCTATCAAAACTTCACTATGTTCATTGTTGGATTCTACTTGGGTGCTACGGTTGCCTTTGTTGTACTGAATAATGTGGATGAGAAGTTGGGTGACAATAGTGATACTATTATGCTGGTTGTTTGTATAGTCGTCGGTATCTTGGCCGGTGGTTTACTCTGCTGTTGTTTCTTCTTGGCTGTCTATATCCTGGGTATCTTACTCGGTCTGTTTGTTGCCAGTTGGATATTGTCATGGAGCAGCAATGGATTGATTCAAACTACTTGGGGACGTGCCATCTTGTATATCTGTCTGGGTATTCTTGGTTTAGTATTGATGATCTTCTTTGAAAGAATTATCTTTGTCATCAGTACTGCTTTCATTGGTTCATTTGCCATCTTCTTGGGTATTGATGTCTATGCCAAGACCGGTTTATTGGAATTGGTCAAGCAGATGTTCCGTGCAAAGAGCTTGTCTATGGCAGTGGATGCCACTCCACAGTTACGAGGAATGCTAGGTGGTGTATTAGGTTTGGCTATTGTCGCCTCATTGATCCAATGGTTGATCATCAGAAGGGATAAGTCTGGCTACCGTGGTTGGAAAGAACGTCATCCTCGTGGTTATGGCTGGAAGCGTGTCTAAGCTACACATACTAATACACACTCACTCACACACATATATATCTCTTCATACTATCATCTATCTCCTTAATTCCCCTTATATTACTTATACAGTGATGCCTTTATTTAAATAAATAAAAAATCTATCAATGTTCCACATTTTATGCTATTATTTCCCAGTGTTCAACTGGTTCTCCTCTTGTCTCAAGCATGGACTTCCTGAAATTGGGGTTAGATTCCAATTCTTTCACTACCATTTGCCACTCTTTAATAGAACTCTTATCAGTGATATCAAATAACCTTGTTCTTAAATCAGTGGCAGACACAGTAGGCTCACAACCATTCTCACGGTGCAGTTTACGCTGTTTTATAGCAGTTAAGATGGTGTCATATGTATCATATGTTCACTACAATTACCTGTTCACTCAGTATTTGAGTGACCATACCCAATAGATTCCTCAATTTGGTCCTTGTACTCTTTCTTCGTTTGTATTCCTGAATGCCACTGAATACAATATAAATTACAGCAATTATGGCTAGACTGAAATAGTTAAGATGATTTGTGTTTAGATGGGTCATGAAAAGAGGGGTTCTTACCCAGTGTATAGAGTTTAACTGTATTAGGGATGGAGTTATACAGCTTCATTAGGTGGCAGACAACTGGAATATTCACATATTCAGTAGATATCATGTCACTGTAGTAAAAAGAAAGATCCAGTCAGTGGATAATAATCAACATAGGGAATGATTTTACCCTTCTTCTACTCTCACTCGAGGATCCTTCATGAGTGCAGTGATGGCTGCATCCACAATGAATTCTATATCAGGCATGTATTCACTCTAAATAAAAATAGCCAAAATAGTGAGGTCCCTTACTAGAATACACATATGATCTACCTACCTTGTCTATGTATTCATTCCTGATAGACTCCAGTGAGGTCTGAACGGTATAGCCTGTTCTTAAGTCAAAGGTAGTGTCCTGTTGGTATTGTCTGCAGTTGTAGTTCCCTTGAAGGGTAGCCAAGCTCTTTCTGATTTTTCTCTCCATTCTATCCACTTGGTCGGAATAAGTGGTGTCATAAGCACAATAATCTGAAATAGGCAGTGTGTGGTTGAAACTGTAGAGAGACGGTTTCCTATTGAAGAACTTATCACAGTGCATTTCACCATCTATACAAGTGGCATGTTCAGGGCATGGAATACACTGTGCAGGTAACAGGGATTGGAAGGAGAGTGACGACAGTTGCATGTCATCGCAATATCCATTGTGTTTACGGTTGTAGAATGTGATTAAGAAACATATACAACTGAGGGTGAATACAATGCAATTTAGATGGTACAACATCCGCGTCGTTCTTTGTTTATATTCTATGAATTTCCTTTTTAGGTATTCGTTCTTCATAGAAGTCTTGACTACTGTGGCGGGAACACGAAGATCATTGATGAGAGTGAGTAATTCTTCTTTATCGATATCCTCATCTATTCCATCTGTACTCCAGTCATCATCTCCTTTGATTGGTTGTTCTATGAACTCATCATCACCTGATGAGGCAAATGAATCCTCTGTATCAAAGTACTTTCCTGTTCTTTCCTTCATTGCGGGTGGAGAAGGATCTTCTGTGGGTGAAAGAGGATTGGGAGACTGGGTGTCTGACGGTGTTTGTATCTATTATATGATCTTAATTTATTTCCTCGTCATTTCCTCTTTCTTTTACCTCTATCTTATCACTTCCTCTTAACACTGTAGCCAATCTATGGCTGATCTCTCCTCTGCTCTCACATGTGTCAATAATGCTCAACCGCTCATTGGGTATTGTCCTGTCCCATAGTCGAATAAGTGATCTTCTTGATAAATGTTCCTTCACTAGAGTATAATTCGATAAGATCTCTCTCAGTTGAGGAGTACTGTACATGTTCGGATCGAATCCTCTCTCTTATAATGAACAGAATGTGTCAGTTCAACCTCTTTGTTCCTTATTACACACAATTTACCCAGATACTTGTACTTGAAGGGAGTAAAGTACTGTGATTTCACTTCTTTCAGTATATATGGACGAAGACTAGACATCTTATTCTTGAAATGAGGTATCAATATATCACGGTGTCTTGTTTTTCCAATAGCCGATATATGATGATCACTCAGTATTTGAGTCATGTCCTCATTACTCAGTCCACTTGGGTCAAATGTGGGATCTACTCTTTAGGATGAATAAGACTTGTTTTTGGCTTCCCATTTTATTTACCTAGATAGAAATACTCTGGGTAGTCTCTTGATAGATAGATACTCTCTAATAACTCCTGTCGTTTGGCAGTAATTTCTGTATTCCAGATATCTGTCACTAACTGTCTGTCGTATGATTTAGGAAGGTGTATGTTATGTCGAATGAGGATAGATTGAATCTCGGGTAAAGTGAGGTCATAAGGTGAAAATTCCTCAGCTATAGAATATGTTAAGATAGAGGTTAGATAGAAGGTAGTAGATAAGTACCTAGGTAGTAGTATTCTGGTGGTATATCTGACATTTGAATAGCAAGCGAAGGGAGTTGTGGGGGAAACATTTTTTTTAACCTTGAAAGGGTTTCATTCAAGCGGGACAGTCACTCGAAGAATGAGGTAGAAACAATCCAATCAAAAGAAAGGAAGGCATAATGACAGGCATAAAACATAGAAAACAACATCATGCGAATATTATCCCAAAAAAAAAGCAACTGATAATTGTATTCAACTTTCAAGGAGTAAAGAGTGTTCCATATAAGGTTGAACACATAAGGGAGTAAATAACTTCTTGTGCCCTTTTTATTTTTATTATATTTTAATTAAGCCATAACGAATTTTCCTCTTTCTCTCCCCCTTATCAATTTAATATTTTATAATGCCTGAAGAAGCATATGAGATGACAAGGTCGACTTCAGTTGCTTCTAGTTCTACTCATCCAGAAGGAATGTATGATAATACAGAGGAAGAAGCTAGATTACTGAATAAACAAGAGGACTCAGATTCTGATGACAGTGATATTATGGAAGATGATGAAGCATGGGCTATTATAGTGGAAGAGACAGAAGGTGAACCCACCGAGTATTCAAAAGTAAACATGGTATATAATAACAGGGAGTCATACTAAACTAGGGTCTATAGGATTATCCAATAGCAAGATATATCACATTAATAGCACTGCTGGCACTGTTGATGATAGGATTCAGGATAATCATTATTACTTATGGACATGATACAGATCACACTCAACGTGGAGCAGAGAGACTCTATTTCAATGGAACAGAGTATTTTGCATCCACAGTCATACTGATATCCTTGGATGGATTCAGGCCAGATTATTTGGATAGAAATATTACTCCTAATTTACAGTATCTGGGTAAGCATCTACTACTCTATTTAGTGCCCTTATTTAATTTGATCAATTATTAGCGGCTGATGGCATCATGGCCAAGTATATGCATCCTTCTTTTCCGGTATGTTTATACATGGATTGGTGTTGATTGTGTATAATTTACTCTTATTTTACTCTTATTTGAATTGATTCAAGTATAGCCAAGTACTTTCCCTAATCATTGGACACTGGTAACAGGACTCTATCCCGAAGCACATGGGATAGTAGGGAACTCATTTTATGACCCATCTATCAAGGCTACATTTTATCACAATAATGCATCCATCACAGCAGATAATAAGTGGTGGAAGGGAGAACCTGTATGTTAGTGTGTGTGTGAGTGTGTGAGAGTGTGTGTGTGTGTGTGTGTGTGTGTGTGTGTGTGTGGCTGATAAAACAAAATCTTGTATACTAATTGTATTATTTGGCTTAGATTTGGATGACATCTAGGATCAATAGAAAAAGATCTGCCTCTGTTATGTGGCCAGGATCAGAGACAAAGCATAATTCACCAGATAAAGTCATCGAATTCAATCACAGTATGACAATGAGAGAGAAGATGGATATCACATTGAACTGGATTGATTTACCTTATGATGATCGCCCACAGATCATTACTGTTTATGCACCTCAGATAGACAGAGAAGGGCATGACGAGGGGCCAGAAGGGGTTGATGTAAGGATGCGGTAGATATATCGAGTGAATAGGGCATTAACAGGACCTTTTACCTAGGTAAATAAACAATTGGCAGAAGCAGATTATGCAATTGGTTATTTAATGCGCGGATTAGTTGAGAGGGACCTAGATCATCATGTTCATGTCATTGTAGTAAAGTATATAGAATAAGATATAATGACCATAGACTAATACATTCTCTATCTAGGTGAGTGATCATGGAATGACTGCAGTAGATGAATCAAAGCTCATTTACTATGACGATATCATATCCAAAGATCTCCTTGAACATCTCCTTCCTCGTGAAGTAGAACCATTACTTGATATGAGACCCAAGAAGAATGCACCAAAAAATATCATCGACAGAATATATGAGGAATTACATAATTATACCCAAACTACAGAGCATCCTCATTTCAAGGTCTATTTACGAGAAAATGTTCCTCACAGATATCACTATAATAACTCTGATCGAATCACACCTATTGTTACTATACCCGAGATTGGATACACATTTGTTACTCATGAGCAGATCGAGAAGAATGGATTCCCTTTGAAGGGTAACCATGGATACGATAATCTGGAGGAAGATATGAGGGCCATATTTATAGCTAGAGGACCCAAGATTGGTAGAGTGTACAGACCAGGAACAGTATTAGCTCCATTTTTCAATACAGAAGTCTATGGGTTGCTGACTGAGTTACTCAATATAGACGCTTCACCCAATAATGGAACACTCATGGCTAGTTTCCCTGTTCTCTACCAACCACCGTTCTAGAGTATAGTGTGATGAATAAAGTTTATTTTTTTGAGGGAAAGATTCATTATTTCTCTATCAGTTTAGCCATTTCATGATATAAAAGCTTATTCCAATCATCCACAGGGCCTAAATAAGTAGTTCTTCTTTGGTCATTCAATCTATAAACAAGTTGAATCACTTACCAGGAAGACATGTGTGTAAACAATCATTGTCTGGTCTAGAATGGGCATCTCCTCTATGATTTGTCATGGAAACATCAAGGTAATGGAAACGAGGGTGTTTATCTTTCTCGATCCATTTCTAATAATAAAGATGTGTTATAATAAGGTCTATCCAATATGTTATAAGACCACTTCTTTTCATTACCTTCCAGACAAGATCAAATTCAGGAAACATGTCCCACTCATACTCTCCCTCCTTTCTTGTAGGTGCAACAGGCATATCACTGGGTGCAGTATACTGTGAGCATTTGGCATGTCCATAAGGACTGCTTCTTATCCAGATATGCTGATGTGAGGCTGTATTCTTTTTAAGATAATCATATACTTTCTTCATGGCTACTGAATAAGCAGCCAACAGTTCCTTACGATCTTTGTTTGGACCCCACTTGAGATCAGGATGCCAATGAGCAGCCTATCAAAATATCAATGAAGTTGAGTAGAGGGTAATATTAATCATGGAGTGATCGTATTTACAGTATTCAGAACAATATAAGTAAACCGGGGAATAGCGTGTACCCAGGGGAAGTTACTGCCATCGCCTATCAAGTAACCTGCATTTTCAGATGGCTTCAGTAGATGGAAATCATCCAGACGCACCAAATAGTCCGATCGAATGAGTGCTATTGTGATGGCCTGACTGTCCTCTTGCTTAGTCTGATGGACTAACTGTGACACCCACATACTGGTATCACCTGCTGTGATATTTGTGTCTTGGCTTTGACCTGTAAGATCTTCCCCAAGAAGACAAGCAAAACTCTCGAACATCAATTGGGTGATAGAATCACCTACCAGTAACAATGGATTGGCAGCTAAATGGGCAGCTACCTCATGAGATCTAAATGGCAGTAATGTACAGTCTTCAGGCATCCATGAATAATCTATACTATAATTTTTTTGTATGGAGCATTAGTTTCCCAGTTTTAATTTATGAGTGATTTGAACATAATACATTGCTTTGTTTCTTTCGTATTCTCCATTCTCATTGTTCCTGCTGAAACAGTGGTGAGCAAATGGGTATTGACAGTGGTAGCCGACTGCATTCTCGAGGGCTTTTGTGGAGTTGTTTTCGAGAATGACATCCTGATGAACCCAGTTTCCTTCATTGAATGTGTCAGGGGAGCATAGTTTTCTATTGTTGGGTATTGTCACTTTATTGGTAATATGCACTATCTTCGGTCGAGGTGAAAATGATAGAAAAAATAGACTGAGTAAGCAGAGAGTGCTGGTAACGATCACTATGGTTGCTCGTTGCTTGGTGATACGTTCAGTCATTTTATTTTTATTTTTTAAATTAAATAAGCAGTAGAATTTGAGAGTGATGCTCAAAATACATATGTAATAGGAGGACATTATTTTCAATCTCCTTTCCAGAGTGACAAAAAGGAAATTGGCCGTTTTTATTTTAAGATTATAGGTAAAGGGAAGGGGATAAGAATAAAGAGTCTGGGAAAACACTATGATTATGACAGGGTTATTTTGTTTTCAAGAGGTTGATTTGAGATTATATGCTTGAGACACTCTTCTTAAATGAGTGCCTGAGCCATCATCAGCAGTGACAGGAGTGGTTGAGGCTGCCTTCAGAGAGTACACAAGCTGTATCATTTGGTCTTCATCTCGTATTAGTTGCATACCATGTTGAGAAGCATAACTCTCATCCGCTCGGAGGATAGACCTTACTTGATTCTGACATTTATCAAATACCTGTGCATTATGGCGTAGGTTGATATTATCAGTCACAAACCGGTATTTTTCGATTTCATGGCATAATGAAGCAATATCAGTCAACTGCAGTAATACATCATCAGACTATAAACACAGAGTTAAGTATGAATATATATATAATAATATATTGTGCACTGTACCTTATCCTCTATTATCTTCCTGGTAGACACCATCACTAAATCCTCATTCGTTGTAACTCCTAGTTCAAGCAACAGTATTTGTGCATCCGGTGATAACTTGGTCTTGGGGTGAACAGCATCAATAAACCCTATTGCTAGGAAATTATCTACTGCATTCTGACTAGCTTCTGTAGAGAGGACTTCTCGATACACTGTTCGTCTACCTGTGATTAAATGTGCTGCAATCCATTGTGATAATACAGGGACTATTTTGCGTGGCATGTAAGACAAGTCACGAAGAGCGGATAATGAACAGGATGTGATCCAGTACGCATCCAGAGTAGGATATATAAATGAAGCAAGTAAACATACATGGCTATATTCAATCTCATTATTTTCGGCTGTAATGGTTGCACTGTATCCACCATTATCATAGGCTAATAACTTCTTTTTCAGGAACCATTCCAGCAATCCTACAAATTTCTATCAAGAACAAATCATGAATACATAAATTAGTTCACCTTTTGTTCTTCTCTCACCTCTTCTCTATTCCATGGATAAACAAACTCATGTCTAAATAAGCGAACCAGAAAAGTGAATTTGGATAACAATTCTGTACGCGTCATAATTTTAGTTGAATTTGACAAATAAACAACCGAGAACAAAGCTTCAGGCAGGAATATCTCTATCAGTTGATTTGCCATATAAGAAAGATCCATCACATTATCCGCATGCTCCACAACACGCACAATGGTCTGATCAGTGATTCTTTTACCGTCCATCGATACATTGCTTCGTGCTTCCAAAAGATTGAAAGCATACTGTACAACCGAGTTCACATCCTCCTCTGGCTGCCAATCAATGTAGATCCCTTTATCAAGAATTTCTTCCCGAAGCCAGAACATATGACGATTGATCTTTCCAACTGTAATACCGCCTGTGACACGTCCGTAGAGAAGTATGGCTGCAACCAATGTTACAGGACTGATGACTCCTGAGCTGTATTGACCTCTTTGGATCTTTTGAGCAACAAAGTCAGCAATAGCATCTTCGTCTTTCACTGGTATATTACTAATAATTATATTTTCACTTGAGTTTTTTTGGTATTGATCTGGAATAACTCATACCTTGATCTTCTGCTCATATTGGCCGGGAAGTTGGCTTCCATCACTGCCTTTCGTACATCAATCGCATCTCCAAAACCTACAAATGCTCTACCATATTTACCATCTTCACATGACGTATCCTTGGATGCAGCTCTGTCTGAAAATGTAGCACTGGGTCTTAAGAAGTTAGATGATACAGTGATTCCTTTAGGCTTTTGGTCAAGTACTTGATTGATCAATGTACGTAACTCTGGTATCTTTTCATAACTGATGTTTACGGGAACAATCACAGTTTCTCGTTTTATTGGTAAAGAAAGTAATGAGCTTGTAGGTGTAGGTAAAGGGGACAAGCTCGATGGTGAGTTGGGTTCAGTTCCGACTTGATTTCGTTCAATGGTACCATCAATGATCATACCGAGGATGCCATCATGGAAGGGGGTCTGAATTCTTCCTGTACGAGAACGAGCTCTTTCGACCACCATGGACAGTGCCCCGTGATCTCTTAATAAGACTTCTGTATATGCTGCTGTTACTGCTGTATTTAATGGAGATCTTGATGCTTGGTGACGACGGACAAAGTAAGCACCTGAAATACGAAGGATGTCAGAGATAGGACCTAGCAATGCCAAGGCTAAAGGGGGGGGGATGGAAGATGCAGTTAATAAAATAGAGATAAAAACAGAATTCGATTTTTACCTTCATCACATATGATAGATGGTACAGGTAATTGATAACGTAGACAGATGTACCAAACCAGTAACTGATCAAGGACTGTTTTCGAAACAGGTACGTACACAACATTCTTCCCACTGATCTGTTCTCTCAATCTTGCCAAGTCTTTTTCAGATACACGCAAACTACTGAATAGTTTCTTGAATAAGGTATTCAGTAGCGCACCTGCTGACCAAATATAAGGTAACTGTGATCGTTCTTTCATACGCTGTAAGATCTTCAATGCTTCTCCAACCACAGTTTTCTGAGGTACACCTGATGTTTCAATAATCTAAAATTCCTTCCATTTTTAATCGACCTTAACATGATCAGTTTTACATTCTATTGTTTCTTTTTTTTACCTGTCGAATACTCTGGCCCACTCTCTTATCATTGAGTACTTCTATCCTGATATGTTCATCTTGACTTTCAATAGGATTCAACCAATGTCCCAAATTCAGCATATCACTTGTATTCTTGATGATATCCGAATCATCATGACACCAATCATCCAAACTCGCATCGAAATCATTCACCCACTCATCCATCTTCTTCTTTTCTTTGGACTCTTTCCCAGGATTCTCCAACGACGATATCAGTTGATTCAACATACGCTCTGTTCTCTTTCGAATATCGGATGCACTGAAGATCACAGACTCAATTTGTTTATCAATGATAGATGGTTCTTTGGGATAAAGTGCACACTTCCAGCCCATGGGCAACGTGATGTTTCTGTGTCCTGCAGGTGGTGAGAGGGTGAGTAAGGTGTGTACACCAAACACATAATTGATCACGTATGTATCCCAGTCAATGTGTTGGTATGTGTTTATATTGAACTGAGTGTCTTCTGTCATATCTGATCGAATGCGTTCTACATTCTGATGATCGAATATCCACTTATGTTGAAGAAACTGGTGAAGTGATTCGACTACTCGAGATGCGAGTTCGATGGTTCGGTTGGCTTGGCTGACTTCGGTAGATAATCCTCCGTTTGCAGTATTTGAAGCGGCTGAGGACAGTGTACGAGGAAGATGGTACTTCATAAAGAACTTCGCCTTGAACAGGGATCGATTAGCAATAAAGTACTCTTCAGGTGGGGGTAAGATATGTTTGGAAGTTCGCATCCAGTAAGACCGTACAGATTGATAGACATTGTACCAAGTTGTCTTGTTCAATGTGCATCCAGATACTTGGTAGATGTATGGGAAGTAATTTATGTTGGGAACATTGATACTCTCATCACCATCAGGTAATACTTCGTTGTAAGGGAGTAAGAATCGACATCCAGGTGAGACCATAAAGGCAGCACTTCCCAATACTATCCTCACTAGATAATCTACTGGTACAATGTCTGCCAGCATGCCACCCATATCAGGCTGTAATACCTGAATACCCTTACCCATCAAGAATACCGACCCATTCGCACCTGTAACGCCATCTACCTGTATAAGAAAAAAACTTCTTTTTAGATCTCCGTTTGATAAATAGGTATATCATGAACTTTACCCAGCCTGGTAATGGTTCAAATACGCCTGCGCCCACTTGTGTTGCCCGAACAATAGCCACTGGCCATTGTGTTTTACCTCCTTGAGCTTCTTCCAGTCGATTTAAATCCACTCGTTTCATAATAAGATGTTCAGTCAATGATTTAGTGAATGTGTATGTATTAGGGTAATGGGCCAAGATGCGTTGTGTCATTTTAGGAATATCCTGTAGCTCGAGATCAACTATCTCAGTCAACAATTCCTCGGGATCTCCTACTTGCATCTGGTAAACTCTTTCCTGTATATGACCATTGGGCAGATTGGGATCAGTATAGGCCAGAGACAGATGAATAAATGCCTCTAATACAATGTAAAAAAGTAAAGTCAGGACGATCATGTTTAGCTCTTCTCTTCTGTCGTTTTACCCATATGTTCACAATCATCTGCTAAATCCATCATTCGAAGTGTACCCAGGGTATTTGTCTATGTCATTAGAGAGAATGGGTTTTCATCCTTCTTTTTTATTATCCTTTTTATTACCTCTAATGCCAGATCGAGTCTCTCATTATAGTTGAGTGTGGCTGCACAGTGTATGACAATATTGGCATTCCTCATGATCTGCTCTCTATCTGATTCTGCCATGGATAAATCAGGTGAGATGATATCTCCCGTAATAGGTATCACTTTGTGTTTAATGATATGATCAAAGACTTCTGTTCCTATCATAGACCTCAATACAATAAACGCCTGTTTAAAGAAGAAGGTTTATTCCAATGTGACCATATAAAAGATGAAGTATCATTTTATACCTTATTGTTCCATATCTCATTCTGTACTCTCTCAGAGGGTCTTCCTATCTTGCTTCTCTTGTGACTCCCGCTACGAACTAGTATGTATACATATCCCATGTCCTGTCTTAATGAGTAGATCAGTTTCCATAGAATGGCTTTCCCGATAAACCCAGTTGCGCCTGTCATGAGAATATTCTTGTTTCTATAGTAATCAATTACAGGACCCTGAAATTGGGTGTTTTCCATAGTGATAGGCTTGATATCGTCATTCAATGATTGTGGTGTAACGAGGGTATCGTCTGGTTGGATATCTTCATTCAATAGATCGATCATTGGATTCGCATTCAGTGGGCTCCCGGTATCCATAGTATCGATCATGATGGTAGGCACATGGGGTATTGTGATAGATAATGGTTCTTCTTGTGGGTGTTCTACCAATTCATGTATAGGATCCATGGTGTCTTCTTCATGGATAAAATCAGTGTCTGATTCAACTGTGGTTGTCATGGATATTGCTATTGGGAAGAGTTTAGAGTTTAACGAATAGAAGAGTATGAAGCCAACTCACTTTCTACACTATTTCTTCTGCGTACTGTTCTCTAAGTAGATAATGAGTAGATAGAACTGGTTCTTATGAATTGTTGAATATTAGAAAGAAAGGCGAGAAAAGAGGAAGTGGGAAAAGGAGATAGCCTTTAATAAATAAAAAAATAAAGGGAAATAGCAATGGTATACAGATCTAAGCCCCGCAACCATTAGAATTCTTTACTCCTCTTCCATGGGGAAAACTGTATCTGTGTACAGTGTATACATTGATTTTTAACTGCTTAAATTAAATGATGGCAGATAGGAGTAAAGAGGTGTGAGAGAGCAAGTAGAGTGTATGCATGAAGAATGGCTTTTTTTTTATTGTTTGGTTGAGTTTATCTGTAAAATGATTGGGCTACATTTCTTGTCTCTTTTTTTTTTGTTTACTTATTTATCGTTCTTCTTTCTTTCATTTCATATGCCAGAAGTCAAGGATTCCAAAGTATAATCACCCACGCTCTTTATATACATTGTACTTATCCTATGTGTTGTAGGCAGTCTCACAACCACCCACTGAACCTCCACAGGTAACAAGGCAGAAGTATGAAGAGGCTAAACATGAACTACAGGCGATATTAGCTAGGAAGAAACAGGTGGACACTAACTTGGTATGTTAATAGAATATACAAATACACCCTATGCTCAATGAAACCAGATAAACCTAGAGAATGCTATCTATCTGTTTGAAGGGTCCTATCTGGAGGATACCCAGCAGAATGGAAACATCATAAGAGGATTCGATGGATATTTAACCAATCGACCTGACAGAAGGAAACCCAAGTTTACCGAATTGGATCGATTATTCTCATTATCCTCTTCTACCTATCAGAAAGTAAGGATGATCCTTGAACTGATCCATATGCTTATGACTCTTTTCTATCTAGGCATTGGCACAGAAAGAAGAAAAAGACCAGGATTCCAGTCAGGATGATAAATCCGTACACAGTATCACAGGGTCATCTATCAGGAGAGAGAAGAAGCGTAAACACAAGTCACAGGATATGAGTGTGAAGAGAAAGAAGAGTACACTGGATACAGAGGATGAACTGGATGTGTAATCTCTATCATCGTCTTATTACTGGAGAGTACCTATTGGAGAGTACCCTTTCTTATAACCTATTGAATTCAACCTCTTATTACATACTCTAATAACATATTGAAATCAGCCTTTTCATGTCAAATCATATTCATCCCCCACCCCTTAAGCATTTAAAATAAATTGAATAATAAATCTTTCAAATTCAGATATAAACAGTGGGTATCTTCTCTAACATACCATGTTTGTTTCTTCAGTATTGAGATCACCTGAATTAGTACATACAGTGTTGAGTGTATGTTATGAATACTGTATAGACAATATACACACAAGCTGATATTATGTAAAATAGAGCTTCCAGAAACCAGGTGGATATGATTCACTTGTATTATCAGGGGTATACTATGAATTCATATGTTATGGGAGTATGGATAATAACAGGATATAAAAGCTTAAATTGATTAGTACACTGAATGGGCGTATTACTGCAGAATTCCCTGTAGAAAAGAAACATCTGGTATGTAATATAGGATGAAGACAGACAATCCATTTTAATTAGTGAATACAGAATAGACTGGGATCAGTACATGGTGGATTACTGGCTACTGTTGTAAATATCAATAAGGTCTTAAGTGGATGTGATATAACTTACCAGGAAAATACAATAGGTTGATGTGGGTGGATCATTGGCCATAGCATCCAAGGGTTTCTATGCTACTGGTGTCAGTACAGATATCAACATCAGTTACATATCAGGGGCCAAGGAAGGAGAGACGATCAGAGTAGATGCCAGGGTTGACAAGTTAGGAAAGACACTTGCATTCACTACTATAGAGTTATACTCAGATGATAGGCTTGGTAAATGATGAAAATGATGAAAATAGCTTGTATTATCCTTTGATTCACCATGTTCTGTATTTAGTTGCATTGGGCAGACATAATAAATTTGTAGCACAAGCATATGCACATCCCTTGAATGAATTTAAACAATAGAAATATACTATTCTGAATAAACAATCGTACACAGACACAGTAAATACTTGTGCACAGGAAGCTCCCTCTATATCTGTAGTCATGTGCTCTGATAATGTATATTTATGTATATTGTACATATTTCATGAATTAGATAGAGATCAAGGTTTGACATAGGATGAGGTGATATTTGAAATATATCTGGATGTTACCATGGAAGTATCCCCGGCAACCGGTACGACATCCACCTGTCAATCATGGTAGATATGGTAACGAGAACAAATAGTGAATGGATCTAGGTATCCACAGCATAGTCACTGGAAATAAAAATAGAATAATGCCTCGGTTACTTTATTTATTCATCCTGGAAATAGATAACAGAGTGTAGACAGTGCTAATAACCACTGAATAGATGTAATAGGAATAAGAGGGTACAGAAGAAACAGACTGTCAATGAAATGAACTCCCCATTCTTGGTAGTCATCCTACTACTATCCCATCTCAGATCAATCAGCAACTGTAACCCCACAAAAAAAGGAAAAAATATCGGAGAATAGAAAAAGAAAGATAAAAAAAAACTATAAAAAAAATATCGCGTTAATGACACGTCGTAATTGAATCACCGATAATGCGCGTTGCTAGGAAACAAAAATATTTAATAAAAAAAAACCTTAGTAACAATGATATGAAGTTGAGAGAAATTTTTTTACCATAATGCTGGTTTTAAGGTTATGAATTATCCACTTCAAGCAAAAGAGGATAGAGTCTAACTGGACTACTCACTTTATTCCTAAAATATAGAAATAAAAATATATATTTTCCCGCAAAAAAATAAAAAAAAAATATATCTTAAACCCAAAAAAAATAATAAAAAAAATATATCTTTTTTTTAAAGTAAAAAAATACACTTCTTTTTCTCTCATATTTTCTTCCGTCCAAACAAAAAAACCCTTTTTTTTCCCTTTCTTTCAACCCCCTATTTTCCCCCTCTTATTTATTCCATAGTCATTCAATAAAAATATGTCCTTTCGCATGTTATCTGAGCATCATTTATCATCACATGAAATTATTCCATCTACTTTATACCCTTCAAATCAAACAGATGAAACAGTATTGAAGGTAAAAAAGAATAAGAAGAGAAACATTCAAATGTACTCATGATCATCTCTGTAGTACCTGGAATCACTCCGAGCAAGGCTTGAATTTGCCCGTTTCAAGATGAATCAGGGCTGGGAAGGCTCCACACTGCCTGATGTTGAACAGCTATGGAGAGAGAGACAAGAAAGACAACTGAAAGATTTACCCAAACCTAGATTCACACAGAGAGACATCATCGACAGGAGAAGTTATATACCTTCATTGGGTATGAAGCATTCTAAAATCAAGAAATCAAAATCAATATCATCTCCACAGCTAGACATTCATGCTACAGATATTCCAATGGATCAATCATCAGATAAACACCAGGCCATCTATTTCCACCACTACAAAGTACAGGGACTACAGAACAGAATGGACAGCCAAGAGACCATTCACAATGACAATGATACCATCAGTAGTCCCATCTACCACAACACCTTATCAGATCCTGATTCACCTCACTCAGAAGTCAGCAGGAATTCCCCGGAAGATCAGAAGATGGAGATGGATGAGTATCATTTACCTGCTGTACGAAACTCACTCGACTATCTATCTTATGCAATTGCAATGACAGAGGCTGATCACAAATACTCCTATCCTTATTCTTCTTCAGTGGATGATGTGACTGAAATACATTCAAGTTTATTCGATACCATGGCAAAGTCCGATATCAAAGATAACCATAGTGACATCGATCTACTGGAATCTGATATAGGAGATAGTCAACAGACGACATCCTCATTTGATTCTGTCATCAGTCCACCATCCTCTCCTGTAACTACTGCTGCAAAGGCCATCATGATGTTTGGAAGTCGGCAAGGATATAAACCCTTATTCCCATAATTATCTTTTTTTTTGCCTAGCAACGAATTTTTGTTTCCATGGTGTTCATATATGAAAAGTGGAGGGAGGGGGGAGAAGGATAAAAAAAAGAATACCAATTTTGTTTATACCATTTTCCTTTTTTTTTTGTTTGTTTCTCTTATTTTTTTTGTATGATTTTCCACCCTTATTATTGTATGTAACTTTCATGTATAATCATCCATTCTTTTCTTTCCCCCTAAACAAAAAAATAATAAAAAATAATATAATAATAAAATGTAGTCAATCATTTCCATTTTTGTATTTTTATTCGAGTACAGAAAAAAGAAAAAAAAATTATAATACCTTTTTTTGTTACTATAGTTGTCGTTATCTATATAAGGAAATGAAAAGTTATGAAAAAAAAATTGAGTTCTGACCAATCAATAGTAGTGGGAATGATGGATTTAAAGAAGAGTATTCTTAAGGATATAGATAAAGCGAGTAAACGAGAAGAACAGTCAGACAAGGAGATAGACAGACTTCTGTCTTTACACTGTATAGCTCTATATGTATTCTATTTGAGCTCTATATTTCTTCTATTTGAATTTCAACACGCAATCCATCAATCCATATCACTACCTCCTTTCATTGCATAGAAACAAACCATCATTCAGAGAGAATAGCTGTCAGTAGAAGAAAGAAGGAAGAAATCAATATAGAAGGAAGAAGAAGGGAAAAGAAAGGAAAAAGGAATGAGTCGAGTAAGAATCAAGAGAGAGCGCGTTTTGAAACTAAAGATAACCGGGAATGCTGGCACCTGATTCTCCAACTATTTTGTCAAAAACTGAGCAAAAAAATAAAGTACGAAAAGAGTGAATTAATACAGTAAAGAAGTGACGATGGAGATGAATAAAGAGGTACAGATGGAGTAGATTGTTATTGGAACAGTGGAATGGTGAGATGACTCAATTGATTCAGTGCTTGAGAGCAAAGATGAGCTGGTATATCATCCATTCGAGGCAATTGACACTGAGATAGAATCCCCAGTGTAGATCAGGCAATAGCACCATAGATCATTCATGTAATCGATAGATCAACCACCCCTTGTACTCAATAGAGGATATTCGATTGACAGTCATCTATGACAGGGGAACATGTCAGAAGTCTCACTCCCAAGACACCCTCTATCCAGTTGGATCTCCATTGAGTAAGCACTGTCTCTACACCATGTATCATTGCCAGTTTGATACTCTCATTGAAGTAATGACGCAGAACTAAGAGTATATCAAAATAAAAATAAATAAAAGAATTTAAAATGGCGCAACATGCTCACACTAATGGTTATACAGCCCATAATTTTATATATATATTTTTTTTCAACTCACCCCTTTCCCCCACTTCATCTTTTGTCTGATTAAGAAGGTAATTCTCACTTACACTCATAACCGAATAAACCATAAACACTCACTCCACCTTCCCGTTCATCTCATCCAGGCCTTCTTTCTTTCAATTCCTCTCTTTCAAAGATGATGAACAGTATTAATAAGATATCACAGGAAATTCTAGCCAAACTTCCTTTATTTAGGCTGAAAGGTAAACTATTGAACTCCCAATCACCACACAGTCAAGTTTAATATCTTCTATAGACCTCATTAAAGCGGTCAGGGCCTGTAAGACAGCAGCTGAAGAGAGAGCAGTCATCCAGAAAGAGAGTGCTAATATTAGAACAGCTTTTAAGAATGAGAATCCTGACACGCGTCATACGAATGTAGCCAAATTACTCTATATTCATATGCTCGGTTATCCAGCACACTTTGGTCAAATGGAGTGTCTGAAACTAGTCGCAAGTCCGAAATATGCCGACAAGCGTTTAGGATATTTGGGCATCATGCTTCTGATTGATGAGAAGACAGAAGTATTGACTCTGGTCACTAACAGCTTGAAGAAGTAAAAAATAGATAGATGCTTATTTTACGAGTCACTGATATACTTATTTTTGGTTTGATTAGTGACTTGAATCATAGCAATATGTTTGTAGTTGGTTTGGCTCTTTGTACAATGGGAAACATCTCTTCTTCTGAAATGGCTCGTGATCTGTGTTCTGAAGTAGAGAAATTGATGGGAAGTTCCAACACTTATATTCGTAAAAAGGTAAGGAAAAGGAAAGAAAAACAGTTGAGATGTGTTCTATCGTCTTAAGAATCTCTCAATTAAAAAAATAGGCTGCATTGTGTGCTTTAAGAATCATCAGCAGAGTACCTGAATTACATGAAAACTTCATCTCCAAAGCAAAATCACTATTGAATGATCGTAGTCATGGTGTTCTCATCACTGGCATCACCTTAGTCACCGAAATATGTCAACAGAATCCTGAAAATATTCCTATATTCAGAAAGGTAAGAGAACGTTGAGAGCATAGAGAGCATCGTATTCATTATCTCTACTAGGCTGTTTCTTTATTGGTAAGACACCTGAAGAATCTTGCCAGTGCTGGATTCTCACCTGAACATGATGTGACGGGTGTCACAGATCCATTTCTCCAAGTCAAAATACTTAGATTGTTGCGTATCCTTGCCAAGAATGATAGAGAAGCATCTGAAGCAATGAACGACATATTAGCCCAGGTTGCAACCAACACAGAGAGTACGAAAAATGTGGGAAATTCCATCTTATATGAAACTGTATTGACCATCATGGATATTGAAAGCGAGGCTGGTCTCCGTGTTTTGGCTGTCAATATTCTGGGTAAATTCCTGAGTAACAGAGATAACAATATTAGGTAAAAGGATAGAAAAGGATACGAGATAAGATCTAACTCTTGTTTATTCACACAGATATGTGGCATTGGAAACACTCAACAAGACCGTTGGTATTGAAACACAGGCTGTACAGAGACATCGTAACATCATTCTGGATTGTCTTCGGGAT
The DNA here is from genome assembly GCA_025528865.1 of Pilobolus umbonatus. NCBI lineage: Eukaryota > Fungi > Mucoromycota > Mucoromycetes > Mucorales > Pilobolaceae > Pilobolus > Pilobolus umbonatus. The sequence goes on from JAIXMH010000034.1 coordinate 285,550, forward strand.
GGTGATATATCCATTCGTCGTAGAGCTCTGGAATTAAGTTTTGCATTGATTAATGAGGGAAATGTACGGGTATTGACTAGAGAACTATTGGCTTTCTTGGAAGTGGCCGATACAGAATTCAAGCAGAGTATGACCACAAAGATATCCCTGGCTGCTGAACGATTTGCACCTAATCAGAGGTGGCATATAGATACCATGCTGCGTATGTTGAAGTTGGCAGGAAATCATGTTCGTGAAGAAGTGTTGGCTGGATTTATAAGTCTCATTGCTCAGACTCCTGAATTCCATCAATACACAGTGCAGAAATTGTATGCTGCATTGAAGAGAGATATTTCACAGGTAAACTCATCATTGGTTGTATCTATTGATAGTATGTTTCTGATTCTTTTTTTAATAGGAAGGATTGGTTTTGGCTGCTGTTTGGGTTATTGGAGAATATGGAGATGTTCTTGTGAATGATGGAAACTTCGAGGAAGAGGAAGGATTGATGATCGAGGTATATTTCTTATGATCTGTGACATTATGATGTGCTGAAATAGGTTTTTTTTATCTCTGGCAGGTATCCGATATATTGGTTGTAGGATTACTGGAATCTATTCTACTTGGCCCTTATGCAAACCAGGTGACTAGAGAGTATGTAATGACTGCTCTTATCAAGCTATCCTCCCGCTTCTCAGACAGTAGTGCTGAGGCCAAGATCAAGAGTCTTCTTACAGAGTATAGTGTTAGCATGGAAGTAGAGATCCAACAACGTGCTGTGGAATACATCAATCTGTTCTCTTACGACTCTATTCGACCAGCAGTATTGGAACGTATGCCTATTCCTGAAACACGCACCATTACTGAAAATAAAGCAGATAGCAGCAACACTGATCGTAACTCAATTAGCAGAGCAGGAGGACCTTCTGATCAGGATTTACTTTTAGATCTTATGGGTGTTGGAACGGCCTCAAACAACGATAATACCAAGTCATCCAAGTCAAGTGATAATACATCTATTCCTGAGTCTACTTCTTCAACTGCACAAAAGTCATCCAATATTGATCTCTTGGCTGATCTATTTGGTGGATCTCCCGCAACCAATACTCCCACCATGCACATGATGCCCCAATCTCCACCCAATACATCCAACGACAATGTCAATTTGATGGAATTGCTAGGAAACACAACTATTTCTGAGCGCCAATCGACGTCCAGTATGACCTTTGGATTAGATGCCCTGTCTGCATTAGGACAACCACCAAACATTCTCAATTCCAATACACCTGCTCGATCAGTAGTCGGTGCACCTGGATATACAGCTTATCAGAAAAACGGCTTAGTTGTCCGTCTTTCTCCATCGAAAGATAAAACCAATCCAGCCATTCTCAACATTCAAGTGTTCTTTGTGAATGATGGATCTACAGGCACTATCAATGATTTACAATTCCAAGCAGCAGTGCCTAAAAGTCAGCGTTTACAGATGAATGCTGCCAGTAACACCGTGGTTCAACCCAATACAGTAGAAAAACAGCTGATGAGAATCAATAATCCACAACAGGTAAAAGTAGAAGAGTGTTTCCATGTTATTCAATTACTAACTTTGTTATGAACCCTAATATAGACAACAGTCAAACTTCGTTTGCGTATAACCTATGAAGTAGCAGGAGAAAAATATGATGATATTGCACAGTATGGCCCATTCCCTGAAGGAGCATTCTAAGCTTTGGTTCACAGCTTTCTATAAAGTACTTATTGTAAAATTATTTGGTTTAAAGTAATAAAAGGAGACATGGAGTATTCGTATGAATAACTTGCACGAATGAAAGACGGCTGAGTTACCAAGTGTTTTGTAGCTATTGTCTGGAACACTTTTGTTCAAGCAGTGTGTTATTTCATCTTATTCAGTGGATAGGAGTATCCTCTGAAGTGGTATATCTAGTCCACAGGATGCATTAGAACCATCTGTCCAGTGATAATTATACAGTTGTGAATTACAGCTAGAATGACCATAGAAAGACACTAGCTAAGGCTAGCCCTTCTGGCTTGTAGCACACATTTTAAGTGTATTAGTTGACTTGGGTTCTAATTCTGCAAAAATACATCCTCTGTAATATATAATAAGATGAAGTGTTATAAAGTTTACTTTGGGTAGAACAAAGTCATTACTTATATTAGTTATAACTTTTTTTTTGTTTTTTTTTGTTTTTTTTTGTATAAATCAATAAAATTATTATCATAGAGGGATGGGTCCTGAAAATATAGATAAAAGTGAAGTAGATCAAACACGATTAGGGCTAATCCAAGATAGGTCTTGTCTAGAATGGATTTCATGAGGGAAATCTCGGACAAGCAATGTGTCAATGTGTTGGTGGGGTTGAAGGGTACGCTTTCGAAGTGATTAAGCCAGAAGTCTTTCCATATATTCCACATTGTACCTCCTACAATTATGAAAAATTCACGGATGTCTTTAATACAATTTGGAATTGATTCTAAGAGGATGGCTTGCAAGATCTTATAAGTAGAGAATGAAAGGTTGGGATAATGACACCCGAGTACAATCTTTCATACTTCCCATTTGTGTGGACATTCAACCCGGAAATGTAATAGGGAATCTGTGGATTGGGTAGAGCATATTTTGCATTTATCATCAATGGATGATAGATATAACTGTGTAGGTAATCTCTTCATCAGGCACCTATGTCATAGAGTCTTGGATTGTGGGAGAAGCGGAATTGAGTTGACCAATTGTACAAGATAATATTGAGATCTACTCGTTCGATGAGCGACAGGGTTCAGATTGAGTCGTAGGTCTTGGCTTTATAGCTTAACTGCTCTTTACTCTGTGGGATCAGGTCGAGCACCGAAATTCCTTCTTCGGTAGTGTCTGGCATAATTACTTCTTGAAACCCAAAACAATAGGGAGTCTTTACACTTGAAAAGATTACGCCTGAGGAGATCTATTGCCAACTTGTGTAGAAAGCTACGGTGTTTTGGATGGTCGGTGGGTCGTTGTAGTCGAAGTAGGTGGCTGTTGATGTCAATAATGTAATATTCAGATACTTTCAGATGTTGATGCCGGATTATCCAATGGCTGGCCAGTATATTCTCGTAAATACCTGAAAGGCCAACGCCATGCCTTCATGAAAGGGAAGTTGAACGAAGGAGATGGATGCCTTTAAGCCTTCATATGCAGCACATATGTGTTTCAAGATCGAATGAATTTGGAAGTAATTACCTCTTCGGGCACTTTGACAGTAGAAAAATAATCACGTTGGGGAATCTAGCTCAGATGATGCAGGAGCGATGTGGTGGGCTAACATTTGGTGTGCTGGTGAAATGTGATTATCTTTCTGGCTCATCCACATGCCAAGCCATCTCATTCGAAGGATGTGATGTTGTGATTCAGGGTTCAGAAGTGACGGGCCCTCTTTACGGGGTGGAAGGGACAATTGGTCATAAGAGACTTGAGGGTGTTTGTTCTGCCAAACGAAATTGTATATTAGTGACCGGAGAGACTGGAAAAAAGACTTGGTGGGAGAGAATAATCTGAGGGGATACCAGATTTTAGCTAGAATTAATGAACAAGTTATTATAACTTGTCCCTGTAGAGAGACTTTGCGTTGGTTATAGTGTTCACAGCTATTGCGAACAGTTTCCAAAAGCCGTATTGTATTTTTGGATAATTCTTGGTACAGATACTTTAGCAGTCACAAGCCAAAAGGCATGACGGTGCATTTTCAACCAATTTACTTACTAAACCAACAAATAGCGCTGATTTAAATAAGTAAGGACTGGTTTTCCTCACAATCAATTGATGGCGCAACTATAATGAACGCATTTATTTATTAAACCAACACAATATAAATGTGGTAGAAAAGCCATATAATATAGCCAATGAAAAGAGAGCTGATATATTTTTAAGTCCATTTTAGTCAGTGAATGTAGATTCACCACCAGAATTATAAGAATCAAATGTTTAATCAACCAGAAATAGAAGAATCAAATGTTTAATCAACCAGAATTAGAAGAATCAAATGTTTAATCAACCAGAATTATAAGAACCAAATGTTTAATCAACCAGAATTAGAAGAATCAAATGCTTAATCAACCAGAATTAGAAGAGTCAAATGTTTAATCAACACTATACTATAATAATTACTGTATTGCGAACAATGGTTAACAAAATAAAGTTAATTTTTACTAAGAAAAATTAACATAATTCCGCTGTACTTAACTTAAGTGTTACTCATATAACGATAATTTTATCATTGAGTTAACCTCAATTACATTAACCATTGAACATTCTTGGGTAATTCTACTGCTACAGAATTAACATTTTCCTGATAACTGTTGACGATATTACAGTAACTATTGAGTGCAGATATTAACATCAATCCATAATCGTTGTATGAAAACCATACAATTTCTTAGTGACACGATTACTGTTAAGGATTAAGGTGAGTGTCAATAGACTCATATTAACCTATCATTGACTCTTATAGTGATTAACATCAAATTAACATCAATTAACATCAAAAGACGTATTAAAGTATGTGGCTTAAATGGTTTTTATTATAATAAAAATAGACACAATTTATTCAACATAATGTAAATTGCGAGGCTTCTTCTTCAGCTAAAATATACATGTATTTCAATTTCTACTATAAATAAGTACTTATATGAGATTTTTTACGATAAACAACAACTAGTACAATTCTTGTTTCTATCACTCTGATAGAATGGAGATCTATAAGCAGTATCAGTGTTAGTTATCACTATAAGAGATAAACATTTATTGTACTTACATGTGGGTTGATTCTTATGAGAGAAGAGGATTATTTCTATAGTTTGATACATAATAAATAACTTACATGAGAGTAGATTCATGTGTGAGAAGGAGAGTCGTCCTAGTTAAATGAGTTTCTTCACAGTATAAATGGAGACAATGGAGTAGATGTTAAAGAGCCTGTTTCAATAATACGGTATCTGTATATACCCTAGAAAGAGCTCTAAATATAGGATAAGAAGATCTAAAAGATATATGAGCGAGTCAGTAAGTATCAACATCAATATCTATAAGAAACTCACCAGTTAATACTCCATGTGAGAAGTGGGAGGTTACAATGGCATGTAACTTGATTAGAATGTTTGTTATTGAATGAGGACTTAGGTAAGATTAATGTTAAAATGTAAAAAGACGAAGAAGTAATGAGACTCTGTGTACTCTTTAATTAGGTGCAAAATGCGAGAGAGAGCTCATTATTAAAAGAAGACCCTCTTTATATGGGCTCGAATGATCGGTTGTGTAATTATTTCGTATAATATTAATATTAAATTAGTCCTTTAAAGAGCGTTATTACATACGAATCTTATATAATCAGGAGCAAATACGACAATATCCCTTACACACACACATCTAGTCTAAGCATAGATATTTACACCACTTCTGCATATCAAAAAAATGAGTATTCTAATTGGATAAAATAATCAAATAGACCCAGTCGTCCATCTTCCTGGCCGATGTCTGAAGTAATCCGCCATAGTGTGCTGCTGATGCTGAGAAGCTTGAGCTCGCTGAACTTCGAAGACAGGCAGCAACTGCAGATCCCTCTTCCAGTGCTTATCAATAGTTTATAATGTTGATAAATAAAATATTATTTTTTTTAATCAATAATTAATGTATTCTTATATAAATATAATGTGTGATTCTTCTATTTATTGTCCAATCAAGAATAATGGGTATTGATAAAAGTGTTTTACAATAATCCTATCTGAAAATACTTTTTAGATGTATCAGTATCGGAAAACGGTCTTAAATTGGATTTATATTGTTAAGATATTATTTAAGATTGGAATAGATGGTTAAAATATCTTATTTGATATATTTTTCCGTGGTGATTGCTTTGTCTTATTACTCTAAACCGTTTACTTCTTCAACCGCTCTAAAGAACTTGACATTAAATACCCGTCGTAATAAGTCTGATATATTTCCGTAAACGTAATCAATTTAAGATCACTAACTGTAATACGTGATCTGACAACCAGCTATTAAGAAAGGTGACACACAAACACAAAAAGGTGATTCAAAAAAAATCCAATTCCGAAATTAGACTATTAGCCCAACGGGGGGGTCGAACCCCCAACCTTGAGATTAAGAGTCTCACGCTCTACCGATTGAGCTAGCTAGGCTCTGAATGATTTGTAATTTAGGCGGTAGATAGAGACACAGAGTAGACGAGATTAAGTTGAATAACAGCAGTGACTTTTATATAATTTAGAAGTCCAATGGCAAATAAAAGTAATAAGAGATTTCAGTTGAAGAGTAGTAAGTTAATGAGTTTATTTCCTATGCAAATCAATGCATATTTATATGTTTTTGAATATGAAATATAAGATGATTTTGATACAAGTTGATGAGTAATAGAATATGATAATGACTGCATAGAAATGGATAGAATGATGTGATATAGAATAGAATAGTACAATAGGATAGAATAATATGATAATGGATAAATATAACGATGGAAGTTGTGATTGCACAAGGAAGAATATTCGAGTAGAAGAAGACCAAAAGAAATGATTATGAAGGAATAGCATCATATGAAGAATATGAACATATGCAGATTAAGGGAAGCATGTTCATAAGCATGGCTAACATAAACAGTATCATTGTGTGATCTTTCTTCTTGAACGCCTATTGGCTGGTATTTTTGGCTTGAATTTTCTCTTGTTGATTCTCACAGGCACATGTGGCCACAAGGGTTCCTTATTGAGCTTCACCCCTTCAGGCACACCGACATTACCCCCCTCTAAGACTTGTGTTCGACCCGGAACACTTATAGGCATAGCCACAGGTACAGACAGAGGAAGAGAGATAGGAGCAGGAACCAGAGGAACATCAACCGTAGCTGAATCAGGCATATCATTCAGGGAAGGGGTAGGAGGAGACACAAACAAAGATGACATAGGTGACATAGATACAGGCTGTTCTAGAGGGGTGGACATTTCGGGAGCAGAAGGGAGACTTGACATATCAGAAAGAGTGCGGACCATAGGCATATTAGGAGAGTCATGAATAGAAGGCATAGATATGTTAGAAGAACTGTGTACAGATGTTATAGGCGGATCAATTCTTGGAGAGGTAATTACTTGAGAAGACACTATTGGAGAGGAATCATTATCAATCATAGGGGCATAATCGGCAGCAGATTCAAGTGGATCAATAGGGTCAACGTCATAATTGGGCAGGGCCACTTCGGGAGTAGAATTATTGGACATAACATAAGGGGTAGTAGCAGGCATATCATTGTTTACTTCTTTCATAACTTCTCTAACCTTTCTTCTTTCAGCAGTTGGGTCATACCATGGCTCAGCAGGAGTATTACCATTGGCGGCAAGCAGACGATCAACATGTATAAGGGACTTCAAGGGTTCACCAGCAACAGTATGAAGTTTTACAGTTCCATATTCAGGGAAGACTTGAACAACAACAAAGGGTCCTTTGAACCTAGGTTCTAATCCAAAACGACCTTCGTGAGTCAGCATCACCATATCACCAACCTCATAAGTCTTCTTCTTTATTTTGGCATCCCAACGTTCTTTATCTTTTTCAGCCATTGCCTTCATTCTGAATTCGGCTGCAGCACGGTGTTGACCTAATTCAGCGAGTTCACGAGAGGTAATATCAGCAATGGTACGAGGATCCTTTAGACTTTCTTTATTAATGTATGGAATAGCTGTATCACCGGGAATTCTGGGTTCACGACCATACGTCAGGAAGAACGGAGAGTAACCAGTTGTAGCATGCACACGAATACGACAAGCCCAAAGGGCAGCATTGACGAAATCGTCCCACCTATGAATTGCACCATTGGCATACTTTCGAAGCATATCCTTGAGTACACCATTGAAACGTTCCACCTTAGCATTGGTACGGGGGTGATAGGCTGAAGTTAACTTGTGATTCATCTTGACTCTTTTGGAATAGGCTTTCAACAAACCACTTGTGAAGTTTGCACCACGATCAGTTAGTATCTCTACAGGACAACCAAATCTCATCATGATCTCTTCGTATATGAAATCAGCCACAGCTTCAGTGGATGCAACCGGGAGGGCACGAGCAATAGGCCAGTTTGTAGCATAGTCAACCGCCACAAGTAACCAACGATTACCGTTTAAAGTTGTAGGTAATTCACCAATGAAATCAAGATGCCATCTTTCAAAAGCGGAAGGGACCTTCAGTGGATGCATTTCATCATTATGGAAGTTACCACGTCTTCTATTCACTTGACACCGAGGACACACAGCTAACCATTCCTTGACATCAGAACGGATGGTCGGCCACCAAGCACGAGGAGTAAGGATCTTCATCATATTGGGAAAGTTAAAATGACCGAAGGCTTCATGAAAACCAGCTACTGTTTCACCACGGGAAGCAAGAGGAACAAATGGAACGAGCTTGACAACCTTCTTATCATCACCAATAGACACCTTTCGGAATACCTTATTGCCATCAATCACAAAGTTCTGTTTTTCTTTTTCTAGGTGATCTCTCAGAGCGATGTTAGACAACTTAGAAATGGCATTGGGGTCACCAAGGTAAAGCAACGGCCAATCAGCTTTCATGTCAGGAGAAGACCACTTAGGTGACTTGTTCTGAAGAGATGCAGTATACAAGTACAAGGGCTCAAGAGGTTCTTCATTGTTATCGGCAATACCAGGAGGAGAAAGGCGGGAAAGAGCATCCGGTACATCATTGTTCTTTCCAGGTGTATACTGAATATTAGGGGCGAATGATTCCAATTCAGTAATCCACCTAACCAAACGAGGAGTTGGCTTTTCTTGGCTTCGGAAATACTTAAGAGGCATGTGATCAGAATACACCGTATAACCACCAGGACAGCCATCCACAAAGCAACGCCAGGTACGCAAAGCATGAATGATACCAAGAAGTTCTCTTTCCTGAGCAGGATAGTTACGTTCGGCGTTAGATAGCTTCTTGGATTCATAAGCAACCGGGTGCCATTGTTCATCTTTATTGTTACCAGGTTGGAGCAACACAGCACCAATACCAAAATCAGATGCATCGGTTTCTATTCTGAATGGCTTATTCATATCGGGCAATTCTAGAACAGGAGCGGAAGTCAGCAAAGTCTTGATCTTGTCAAACGATTCTTGACAATCTTTTGTCCAAGTAATACTTCTTTTCTTGGGTCCAGTACCACGGGTCAAGTCAGTCAATGGGGAAGCGATGGCAGCAAAGTTCGGCATAAAACGACGGTAGTACTGTGCAAGACCAATAAAAGAACGTACTTCTTGGACATTGGTTAAGGGAGGCCAGTTCCTGATGCTAGTGACTTTAGCAGGATCAGGTAGGATACCTTGAGGTGTGATCCTGTATCCAACAAAGACTAATTCTCTCTTTCCAAATTCACACTTCTTCAGATTACCAATCAGCTTAGCTTTCCTCAGAAGTTCCAACACATGCTTGACATGTTTCTTGTGTTCAGCTTCTGTCTTACTGTAGATCAAGATATCATCCAGATAAACCAAAGCAAACTTATCCAAACAATCACCGAGGACATTGTTCATGAGACTGTTGTATACGAGTATACAAACATAATAAAATAGTAAGGAACGATAAAAGTAATCAGACCAAGAGTAAGATGATTGTTTATTAATTAAGAAAACAACAAGACTATTTATAAGAAAAGAGATACGGCTAAACTATCGATGAGTGTTAAACTATGATCCATGTTATATGACTCGTTCAATGTAGTGAACCTATTAGATGTAGTTATGAGTAAACGTTTATAGGGATAAACGATAACTAGAGAGGATTATCCGGATATGACATTATTAAGAAAGATCAGAACTGCTCTTAAATAGATCGTGGATCCTCTATTAGGTATTCCTGATATTCGGTACTGAATAGTTCAAGGAACGTCAATGTTAAGCGGATGTACAATAATATTAAGAACATAATGAATTAACCTAATGAGATCATGTGAAGGGATCCAGTTGATAGGTCATTGTCGATTAGGAAGATAGAACCAATAAGACATAGTTGGATAGTGTCTAGAGTGGTGGACACTACTAGGTATTATACAACAGAGACATTGGAAAGTTGGAGGGGCATTGGTAAGACCAAAAGGGAGGACAAGAAATTCATACTGACCATAACGGGTGTTGAAGGCAGTTTTAGCAACATCGTTAGGATGAATTCTTACTTGGTGATATCCACTTTTTAGATCTAGCGAGGTGAAGTATGATGAGCCTTGGAGTCTGTCCAAACATTCATCGATTCGAGGCAGAGGGTGTTTGTTCTTAATGGTAACTTTATTCAATGCACGGTAGTCGATACACATACGCATTTCACCATTCTTCTTTTTAACAAACAATACAGGTGCACCCCAAGGAGAAGTACTAGGCCTAATCAATCCAAGTGACAGAAGCTGTTTCAATTGTTTCTGAAGCTCATCTAATTCGGCAGGTGACATCTTGAATGGAGCACGACTAATTGGTTTAGCTTCTTCGGTATTGATAACATGTTGTACATTGCGTTCAGGGGGTAATCCAGGCAGTTCATCCTTGAAGACGTCCGTGTATTGTTTAATAAGATCATTCCAATAGGTATCCTTAATACTGGGTGAGATAGAGTTCAGTTCCAAGGTATTCATATTAGTGTGATGATCTTTAATGTATATTAGATAACTATCAGCATGGTGTTTCTTAATCAATCTATTAGCTTGTTTGTGAGATACAAGATAATTAAGGTGAGTATTGTCATGTTGATAAGAGTCATTGTTCGGTGCAAGCATATAGGTCTGTTCATTCTGTTGTAGTGTCCAAACATCAGTTATCCAATCGGGTAGGGCATTACTTGATTTCAACCAAGATCGTCCAAGAATCAAACCAAACTTATTAGGGAAAACATAAGCGGTGATACGATCGTTGAATCCATCCAAGTTAATGTCCAATGCTACTTTATGATCAATCCTGATAACTTCACCACCAGCAGTCTCGACTTGTCTGTTCTTTACAGGTGTGAAGTGATCTATATGTTGTACAATATCGGGTGAAATATAGTTTTCGGTAGCTCCACTGTCAATTAGCACATTCACATGTTGATCATCAATAGTAGCATTATAGAGAGGTAGCCTTGTATCGACTGAATTGAGTTCCAGTAAGTGTTGCAATTCATCGGGTACAGTAACCTTCTTCTCTTGTAATAAACTTTCAATTTTGTTATGAAAAATACTCTGAGGCCTTAATATGGGGTACTTCTTATTAAGGTTAGGAGGGACAGGAGAGTAATTGTCAAAATCGATAAGTTTATTATTCATGTTATTATCAATATGGGAAGGGGAAGGGTTGTTGATAATATCATCATCCGCATGGTCATCATTGTCATTGTAATTGTTCTTGTTGTTATAATGTTGTGGAAGTCTTACATTATAACGTGGTTGTGCTTCCATGTGTTCAACCACGTTCACTGAAAATCCTTGTTTCTTGATTGTCTTTGTTGTTTCTCATCAAGCGCACGGATATCAGCTCTTCTTTTTGAACAAAGTGACTTTATGTGACCTTTCTTGTTACAATAGAAACAAGTGATGTTACTATTGTAGTTGCTATTGTAGTTGCTATTGTTGGTGTATCGATTATTATTGTTGCTAAATCGATTATTGTTGAATTGATTAGAGGAACGATTGTTGTAGTTACGTTGATTGTTCATTCTTCTATTTCGGAAGTTCATTGCATTTAATTCATCAATCATATCAATATCCATTGGGTCATCGACATATTGTTGTTGTTGACGACGAGGAGGTTGATAATTAGCATAATTATCCCTATCAGCGGAGTCAAAGGATAATGCTGCTCTCACAGCTTCTTGAAGAGTGTCCACATTATTTTGACGAATGTGGGCTCTCATTCGGCTGAGAGACAAACCACGAACAAACCTATCAGTAGCTTCTTCATTATTCATCCCTGGTAACGCAAGCTTCAAATCCATGAATTCATTTATGTAGGTTACAACGTCAGTGGTTTGTTTTAAATTGCACAACTTGTCACGTGCAATTCTGATGGAGTTGTCGGGTCTGAAGAAAGCAACTAATTCTCTCTTCAGTTCCAACCAAGACAGAGGTACATCTTCACTTGCTTCGAGTGTCCTATACCATGCATCAGCACGGCCACGAAGCAAGGTTACAGCAAATCGGAATGTTTTTTCATCATCCCACTTGTGGAAGTCGGAGAATCTCTCCACAGATCGTACCCATCCATCAATGAGTAGGGTGTCACGAGTACCATCATAGGGTAATGGCTCGGACATTCGGATTCGGTAGTCTGTTTGTTTTTCCAACAGACTGGCTAAGATACTGAGTGTATCTTTATTGTCCACAGGGACATGTTTTGAGATATCAGGCTTGGGATCGGCAGGCATTTAAATAAAAATAGAAAGTAATACAGAGATATAATAGTAATAAAAGTGTATATAGAGAAGTACAAAGGTTATAAAGTGTATATAAAGTATACAATGGTTACAATATTAAAAATAATACAAAGATTCAATAAAGTTCAAAAGTGTATATAGAGAAATACAATTCGAGTAAAATAGAAGAAAGAAATATAGAAGAAAAGTAAACGGGCAGGGTTCTTGTACGCAGACAGTAACGGATCAATAGACAACCAAATGCTACCAATGTAATTTAGGCGGTAGACAGAGACACAGAGTAGACGAGATTAAGTTGAATAACAGCAGTGACTTTTATATAATTTAGAAGTCCAATGGCAAATAAAAGTAATAAGAGATTTCAGTTGAAGAGTAGTAAGTTAATGAGTTTATTTCCTATGCAAATCAATGCATATTTATATGTTTTTGAATATGAAATATAAGATGATTTTGATACAAGTTGATGAGTAATAGAATATGATAATGACTGCATAGAAATGGATAGAATGATGTGATATAGAATAGAATAGTACAATAGGATAGAATAATATGATAATGGATAAATATAACGATGGAAGTTGTGATTGCACAAGGAAGAATATTCGAGTAGAAGAAGACCAAAAGAAATGATTATGAAGGAATAGCATCATATGAAGAATATGAACATATGCAGATTAAGGGAAGCATGTTCATAAGCATGGCTAACATAAACAGTATCATTGTGTGATCTTTCTTCTTGAACGCCTATTGGCTGGTATTTTTGGCTTGAATTTTCTCTTGTTGATTCTCACAGGCACATGTGGCCACAAGGGTTCCTTATTGAGCTTCACCCCTTCAGGCACACCGACAGATTTGTCAAATCACTTAACGGTAGAGTGATCTGGTGTTGATTACTGGGTACGGAAACAAGTAATACAAATCGAGTATGTATATATCACTTCTTTGTTGAAACGGCAACAAAGAATTACAATTAACAGAGAGGTTGAGTCTTGAGATTAATTATGTTATTAAGTGGATTATTATCCAGGTGAAAGATGTCTTTTATTTCAAATCAACAAGGGGGATATTTATATTGATTCTAATACTAAACTATCCTATAATGAAGTATGCTCTTCAAGTATCTAATTGGTATTCTGTTAGTATAATATCAAGTATCAAATAGATGTAAAGATATACTTCTTAATAGAGAGTATATCCAGTGAGGATGCATTGTTCTCTTTATAGATTAATCTTCCTTCTTTCTAAAGTAGTCTATGATGCTTTGGACTAGGTTTAGTTTGGCTTTCTTCTTTTGGCGAGCTTTAGCCTTTTCCGTATTGGGACGGAATCGCCTTTTATTTGGATTGAATCTGGTAGGCAGATTATATTCCACTTCTATTGGCTGCTTCCATTCCTTTTTAGGAGCACTAACTTCAGCGGATCCGACAGATTTGTCGAGTCCAGAAGTATAGTTGTTCCTAATCAAGATAGTCATCAACCAATAGAAGTCCAGTACAACCTTCCGACCCAACATAACCCTAAAAAGAGAAGGTTCAAGCCTAACACCAGAGTGGCGCGAGCAAGACGAGACAAGCGAACTAAACTCAATCTTATTGGTCTCATAATCAAGATGCTCAAATAATATGATTGGTGGATTATCCATTATAGAAACATTCAATTATCAGATCAAAGATACCTCTTTATCGAAGAAGAAGACTATCCATATCACCAATCATTATTGTTCACATAGTTATTATTAGAGAATAATTGGATTCTACCTTATATATAATAACCACAATTCAATAGCTAGAAAACATATAAATACCCTGTTATTTTGTATTAAATAAACATGATCTTTTAACTTGACTTTACTCTACTTCATAACTATTCTTATTATCTTCTTTACTGTCTAAAGAAGTTGTTTGCTATTACCTGTCGTACATAGCCTGGTTATCCGTTTTTATAATCAACCTAAGATCACTCACTCCGATACGTGATCTGACATTTGGTAGCATTTGGTTGATTATTTCTGCTTGAACTCACCCGCTATATTAATTATTGACTGAACTTACCCTGCTGGTACCCCTGACTGATTCTGTATACTGCTTATACTTACCTGACTTACCGTTATGTCAAATCTTAATCCCGCTACTGCTTCTGGATCCAATAATGTTGACCTTATTGCCAAGATGATCCAAGAATTCTCGAATGCCCTGAAGAACAACAATGCCCCGATGCATAAAACTACAGAACCATCAACCTATGATGGTACTAGAGAAGCTATGGTGATCGACTCTTGGATCCGAACTCTAGAAAGATACCGAGACTTTCACAATTGGAATCACTATGGTCCAATGCTGGGTAGTAAAGTCATCAAACTTTTTAAAATTAGTACATCAACTACTCAACATTTAAGCAGGGACGTTGAGTAGTTATGATATTCATTGATACACTGTTGAGTAGTGGGTAACTGTCAGCTGGGTAGGAATTAATCAGTATAATTCCCGGTTGGGTAGTTACTCATAAACATGTTGGGTAGTTATGATATTGTGTGATCTCTTGTTGGGTAGCAACTAACCAACTATGATTGGTAGCACTTTACTACAATGATCTACTACTGGGTAGTAATCCATCAGTTATGCTTAGTAGCAATTAAATAGAATGATCTACTGTTGGGTAGTAATTCTCAAACCATGATTAGTACTACTACACAGAGATTTCGAGAGCATTTACTCTTACACAAGTTTGATTAAGCCGATTGTGCTATAGTTATTAATAGATAGATTATAGTTACTATTACACATTACAGTAGACACAGAAGTGGTTTATGGTTTGAGAGAATGTTTTTATTTGTTTAAAATGGTTTAATAACATGATAATAGACTATTTATATATTATAAGGATGTATCCATATTATTAGAACTGCCTTTTGAGCCTTTTGCCAAACATCATACATCAAAGTTCTAAATAGAAAGAGATTATTAGAAGTATAAATAGTTAGCTCTGCACAAGTATTTATTTGTTTGATTACTTTACTATAGTACCGAGAATAACCTACGTTTGGATCATTACTTGACTTGAATAGAGAGAAGAGGTCTTTCTAAAGAGTGAAAGTACATGGATAAGCTTATCAAAGTATAAATACTAAACTTCTTGGTACTTGAAATCAAAATAGAGTAGCCTACAAATACAGGTATAAAAGTAATGTGGTTAATGTCTATTTCCTTTGAAAGTTATACTATACTACCTTGAATATATCAGATTGTTAATGAAAGAGTACTATTCAAGACTATTAAAGTATTGTATAAGTAAAGATTATGTTCTATACAGTTTAAAGTTATTTACCTTTCTATAAACTGGCATCCACAGTTATTTCACTTTAATTATTTGTCATGTTAGGTAGTAAGAAAGACAGATACATATTTACTTCACTAATACCAGGTTAATGATAGATCAAAAGCACATATTAAAATTAAAGAAAGAGAAGAAGAAGATAACAGAATGAAAATGAAACAGTGAGATTTATTTATTCTGTTATGACAAAACCATTGAGGCCTATTTCATATAAGGAATTAGTCATTACACAAAAACAGTGTCAAAATAAATAGTTACCACATTCTCAACCAGTGCTTCCTCCCTCTGTGTAACACAACCAATTCAATTAGTTAACTATCATAATAAAGAAGACTATATCGTATAGCTTACCTGAATTCTTCGTCTTTCGACTTGTCGTTCACTCTTCATTGCTTCTTGAATCAGAAGTTTGGCGGCCCATTGATTCTTGCATCGGTGAATGGGAAAGCCGAAGTCACTTATTTTACCCTCAAGCTTGAGGGCATAAAACAGCTTTTGTTGTTCGGAAAGCTGACCCCAAAAGGCAAAGTCAACTCCATCCTCCTTCATCCTCAGACGCATCTCTCTGGTCATCAGCTTAAACTGCAAGCGAACAAACTTCTTTCTCTGTGCCATTATAGGACGACCAGTATTTACCTCCCCATGAAGATAAGTTATCAAGGCATTAATACGAACAGTGCCACTGGGCACTCTGCTGGTTCTGGTAGGAACAAAGCCTACCAATGCTTCCGTCATGATTGACTTTATATCCCTCGGTCCTTTGATATCTGGGTATGATATCAAACGAAGGATCTCTCTTTCGAATGCAAGTCGATCAATTCCTATATAATCCAATTTAGGCGTTATTCAGTTCGAATGAAGTTTATAAATAATACCTGCATCTCCTTCTGCAATCATCTCTTGGACTGATGGAGGGCTCAATCCAAATCCAAGTCTTTCGTTGATCAACAACATCAGACGTTCAATAGATGCCATCCGTCTTGACATTTGATCTTCATTACTGGCATTGTCATTGGCACTATTGCGGTTATTGTTGTTATTCATTTTATTTAGCTATAGTAAAAGCAGTAATAGAATCAATTGTACTTTTATATTCAATCCCAAATCTCAATATAAAGTTCAGTGTCAAATTGATCATCAATAATAAACTTTCTTTGGTCAAATAACAAACATAGTTCCTCAACGATATTAGATGTAAACATTCACTTGCAGATGATAACAAAAGGAAAGAGGTACAGAGGTATTACATGTGTTTATTATTAAATAAAAATAGAAAAAGTATAAATACATCCCAATAAACAATTAATATACAACATACCTATTCAATTCCTCATTAAAC